>JAGDQP010030449.1:5500-22605 GCA_022664845.1 Lepisma saccharinum | reverse complement strand
TTGCAAAACCAGAAATTGTTTACCATAGCAATGGCAGCTAAAAAATGTCACCTTGGAGAGACAACAAGAAAATTCACATCAATACAAAACATTCGTTTCAATGAATACACTATTACAAGGGGAAGTAAACTTCTGAACCGCTAAGAACAAGCACATATTTTTTTTTGGTACAAATTAACGTTAAAGAATCAGAAGGATCCGTGCTTAACGCTCAGCCCAATTAATTTTATCAGGAACAACAAGTCATAAAAGTTCTCCAGGCACCCCAAGCGTTAGTGTTAGCAACTAAATTCAAAAATTAAATTGTTCAAATTCTTACAAAATTTGACATTATGCTTCAGCGAGAGGTGATAAATAAAAAGTGCGGCAGGTATTTGAGAACACACATTATATGTGACACACTATCCTGTACGTCATAGTTCAAATCCTTTTCTGTTGCAGTTAAACATGGCAGAACCTAGGCTAACCCTGACAATAAAGAGGCATGCTGTCATCGTATCCTTGACTGCAGGACACGCCGATTCAGAAGTCGCTGCATCCCTGAAAATCGCCCGGTCATTCGTCTTCAAAGTTCGTTGAGAACTGGGAGTGATGTAGCCAAAGTTTCCCACAGGAAGCGGGTTTTCGTCATTCTGGCATCATCAGGACGTCGGAGTTCGTCAGTTTTGTCAAAGCTGCCCTGGATGAGGATCCTGGGAGGCCCATGAGTGCATTCACCAGGAAGCTGTAGGTTGACGATGCCACCATCTGACGTGTGGTTCACGTTGCAAGTTGTACGTGATGCGGCGATGATAGTTCTTGTCCGAGAGAACCAGGGAGAACCGCCTGATCAGAACCAAGCGCCTCCTGAACAATCTGAAATATCCGGAGGAGCCAGGAATGTTATTGTTTTTCTCTGATGAGAAAATCTTTGACCAGAACCAGAAGGTGAAGCGCAAAATCATCGGTGGCTGTGTAAAAGCCACGAGGAGGTTCCGACTGTCAAGCACACCAAATTTCCAGCCTCAGTAATTGTTCTGGGGATCATGAACAGTGAAGGCGAAGTGATTCCTCCACTGTTCTTTCTTCAAGTTGCCGGAGTCAGCGCCATTGCTTACACGGAAATGTTGAACGTGGTTGTGAAGACTTGCATTACTGCTGTAGCGCGTGGGAGGCGGTATGTTTTTCAGCAAGACTCCTCACCATCTCATACAACCTATACAACCCACCTGATGGACGAAAATTTTCATGACCATCTCACTCCCAACATGTGTCCCCAACTCCCCAGATGTTAACCCAATGGACTATTACGTATGGGACGTGGTTGAGAGGGACTCGAATAGGCATCCACATAACACCGTTGCGGCTCTCAGGGCAGCTGTTGTAGGTGCAAGGCAAACATTCCCAACACCTATCTCATTATTGCCTGCAGGTGATTCCGACAGCGTGTAGAGGCTGTTATTGCGGCTGTGGATGTCGTCCATTGTGGATGTGGTCACCTGTACAGAAAGTTAAAATGTAATAAATGGTCTATTTCTATTGTTTGTGTCTTTTTTTCCTGCGAACGTGAATTTGTTCTCAAATACTTGTCGCATCCTGTATACTCCGTGCGTCGCAGGCGCCGCAGCTATCCGTGTTGCTATGCCTTTGTACGTACACACAATGCATTTTGGATTTAGGTAATGGAACAGTGTTGCCAGCCCATTTTAAAAACATTTTCTGTTGTAAGTGTTGCGAAAATATTTTATTCACACCGCATCAACGATCATGCAATCGGCGATTCTTTTCATTTACACTACAATCTTTACTTTCCAGAACTGAGTTAGGGTCTTCATTTACAAGGGCATTTATTTTAATCATATTTTACAAAACAAATAAAGTATCAGTTGTTGGAATATCCGGCATCTTCTCTCGAATACTTTGGGAAACTTTATTTTTATATGGGCCACTTTAGTAACTTTGGACTTCGGCCCGTCACGATTTGCCCTTAGCTGTTAAGTGTTAAAATCTACACCCATGCCCCTGCCGGGACTCGAACCCGGGACCGTTGAGTCGATATCCTACCGCCGCAGACCGCTCGACCACCCGGCCGGCTCTCTCGAATACGTAGTCCATTGTTTGACACAATTACTCTGTGTGTGTGTGTGTGTGTGACTGACACTCCGTACGGATAAAGATACGATTGTGACGATTTTGATCTGTGACAATTGAGATTACCTCTTTCTGAAGGTTATTTGAAAGTGATACATAAAATGTAAAATAATTCGAACCTTCTTGGTTAATCTAAACTGAGCTAACCTAGGGATACCATAATATTTGCAGACTGAATAAAGATAAATTAGTTTAAAGCTCACTTACTAAAAGAATTGAAATTCCGAACACTTACTTGGAACACAAACATGAAATATATATACAGTTAATACAAGTTAACCAAAAAGTTGTTGCTGTTTTTGGCGTCTCATGGGAAGACGTGATCACTGAAGCGGAAAGGAATCGGGTCCTGGAAAGGGATCGGAGTGGGAGTGATAACATTGACCGTGACCAATACAGGTGCTTTGTACATTTATAGAAGTCATTGCTCCAGTAGCGGCGAAGACAAATGGAGGTGTCGAAGCAGCTCGTTTAGGGTTTTCTGCTTTATGACTAAGGTGGGCTTGTCCATAACCGATTCAAGTCACCGTATACGTCAAGTCTTTGGAAATAATGCTGTGATTGAACGTACCACCAGACATTGGTTCCAGAAATTCAGGTCGGGAGATCTGACCCTGTGTGATGAGCTCTGCATTGGGCGCCTGCAGGCACTGAAGTTGGCCATAGACAAGACACTAGCCAAACGTGTGTTGAGCTTGGCGAGTGGTTGCAGGTTTCTGATGAAAGCATCAGACTTCACCTGTACCGCATGGGGAAGGCGTACAAGTTGAGCAAATGGGTACCCCCATACACTGTCGGAAGCCAACAAGGACCAACAAGTGACAGAATGTTGTGTGACTATCAAATACGTTAAGAACTTTTTTCATCTTCTAATCATAGGTGTTTGTTTACCTTCGTATCTTCTCTATTGCCAAGGTCGGAGGATTTGCTGGTCATTACGTTTCAATACATTCGTGTTTCAAAAATATTGTTAGGCGATTATAAAAACTGTAGGAACATTGATAGGCAATAACAAATACTAAGCGCTACTGCAGTTTAATGCTGCAAGAACAATTTACAGTGTGTGCAACGCTAAAGTCTTTAGAAGTGGTGTGATATGTATTTGACGAAATATGTAGGTCCAAAAGAAGTCAACAACTGAACAAGTGACGGACACTTAGTTCATTTTGTAAAGTACGGCACAGTCACGAAACAGAGCCCTTCAACTACGGACTGTCAGTACAAATACGGACACGGTAATCCTACCTAACCTAACATTTGAGTCTGACCTTACGTTACCTTACCTTACCTAGCATAACCTTGCTTAGTTTAATATTCTAATGAGCTGGCAGGAAATTAAGACATATTCAAAGCGATATAGTCGGAATTCTTCCAGGGCAGAATTGTCACAACAAAATGTAAGTCATCCTAATTGTTGACCGAAAGCAGCACAAATAGCGGTTTTATTCCGATTAAAAGATAATTTGCGCCTTTATCAAAGCAGGCGGAGATAAACTGACTTCAAATTTGGTTCAGAGATCCCAGGCTACAACTTCTTCTTGTGATAGGCTAGTGTGCGTGCGTGAGAGAGTCATGATTTGGCAATCGTATGCGCCAGGTAGCATTTCCCGACTGTTCACACTAGCACTGTTGTAGCGGCTCTTATTCCATCCCCCCGTCGACTGCGAAGTGCGATCTGTGATAGTTTTTGAACGCAAGCAGATAGCGCCAATCGAAATTAATCGACAGCTGTATCAGGCGTATGGGCCACCTACTTGTCATCCTCTGTGATGATCCAGTCCAGAAACTCGTCGCCGTTATCATGGTAACGAAACAGAAATGTCAATCCTGATGCCATGCGCTATGCTTTGTGTTCAGGTGCAGTTGCTTCGGCACCCAGCTGGCGCATTAATCCGGAACAGTAGGATTCCCGTAAAAATCTCGTTCAGAAAGAAGCGGGAAATCTTCTGGAAATTACAGACCGCACTTCAAAGTCGGCGGGAACTGGAATAAGAGCTTCTATAATGGCGCTACTGTGAGCAGTCGGGAAGTGCTACCTAGTGCAAACGATTGCCAAGTCATGAATCTCATGACCCAAGGCATTAGCTTCTCGCAACGCATGGTCTGTTAGTGTTGGCCGTGAGGGAAAACTTACTTTCTGAACGGCCCTCGTACACTCAGCTCCTAACGGACGCTAGCGCTTAAACTCAAAATGGGAAAAGAGAGAAACTGACTTCAGAATGCGGTCTAGCAGCTTCCATTTACATAGTCATTTGCAATCTAATTACTACAGTCTTTCCTTGCAGTATTTTTGCATCATATGTACTCAGTCTATAACGCAGCTAGCGTCTCAACGAAAGCAGGTAAAGAGAAACTGACTTCAGATTTTGGTTAAACAGCTTCAATTACTTGGCAGTTTCTACATCACTAACTTTCCACTTAGTACTTTTATACAATCTGCACTTTTGTGAAAATAAAGGATATCCAATTCGGATTTTTACTATTCACCTTCCTTTCGATATCCATAACAACGCGCAAATTCACGCTAAAATTTACTTCATTATATTTCTCTACTATGTGTACTTCAGTAGGTTGTCATAGAGTCAGCCTTAAGTTTATACAATTTGTGTTTGTTTTTCTCAAAAACTGTAAAAATATATTTTCTCTAACCGAAATAAGCAAAGATTATATTAATTATTATAATTTGAAAGTAAAAGTTCGACATTCTATATAAGGCTTACAAATAAGGACAATACATTATAGCATGGCCGTTTTGCCCGCAGTTGAAACAACCTGTTTGATAGCTGTAAAAAGGAATGCATTGCGCACCTAAACAGTAACTGAACAACAGTATTTGCAGTACCGTTCGTGGAAGTGCTTCTTGTTTGTGGGAACATCTCTTACCGTTACTACAGCGGTTAATTTTGTCAGATAATCTATCCAGAATTTGCTCTACAACTGAAAGTGATATAGCCTTTTATTACAACTTCAATGCATTTACAAATGACGGGTGTGTCATCCTGGACTTGAGTCGTTGCTCTTGTCTGTCGTATAAGTGCTTTTGTTGGGTTCAGATTAAGGAACTGAGTAGTACAGTCCATTCGGTGAACGCCATATACATATTTGATAAATAAAGTGGAAGGTAATGAATAAATATTTCTAGACCAAATTCCATGAAAAACGATTGTGTTGGTCTTTATCTCTCCCTCCCGTAAAATTTCGTTTTTGGCGCTTATATTGTTTTGCATTTGGTGTTAGAATATAATACCTTTTTGAAACCTTCAACATGGCGCACTGTTTATAACCTTTACACCTTAAAACACTGGACATTTCCTTTACTGTTATGCTTACTTTTCTTCTGTCTTAAGGTATGTCTGTGATTGGAGCTTCTTTGCACAAGGTGAATCGATAATAGTTTTCCATTGCCTTTTATGGATGGAGATGTCAACTGAAGGACATAATTCTACAGATTAAAATAAGTCCGAACCACAGCATGCAATGTATTTGGACCGAGAATTGATCTCGAGACCTTTTTGCTTACAAAAGAACGAACAAAACAACTCATCCGCGAGGAACAAGTTATGAGAATACAAAACGTCCATTAGCTAAAACATACGCGTCTACCAACATAGAGAGAAACACCTTCATCTCTCTTATGTGTGTGAGGCAAGAGAACCTGGACGAGCGAAGAAAAACGAGGCTCATCTCCGGAGTCCATTGGTCTTGTAGGGAGATGCTAGATGGACACTTACAATTTATCTTGTAGTACCCACAACGGAAGAAATGTTCGTGTTACTACTGCTCCTGTGACCTCCATTGTTAGAGGCTGCACCTGAACATGCAAGCTTTTACTTACAGCTCTTTCCTGCTGAAATGCAGCTGCGCCTTTTCCCAAGTGTTGCCAACAAAAATTTCATTTCCCACCAGAGGAAATAATAAAATCCACCAAAATTTGCACTCATCTCTCTAAATGTTTGGAGACTTGCAGAAAGGATGTAGATAAAGTGTTCACCATATACATAACATTAAAAACTTTTTTCTGGAATACATGAGCATAGATAGGTGTATATACTATTTCTTACACACAGTAAGTAGTTCTTAGTGTGTCTAAGTTAACTTTACATGAGTCACTAATGAATAAAGTAGACCAGTTATCTACTCCTTTTCCACTGTTGGACTACCTTGAGTCTACTAGACAATTTTTGGAATTCGAAGAAATGTTTCCTTATAAATTTACTGGAAAAACAGCCCCGAGGAAGAAAACAATGCCCCCTCTCCTGATGAATTATTACAGCATTATCTTTAAATGTCTTGTTTCATAATTCACCTGAAACTATCAAAAAATGCAGAAGGAAAGCAGTGAATAATGCCAGAGAGTCCTCTACAGCCCTGCAGTCAAGTGATTGGAAACTTTATCTGAGGCTTAACTATATCTGTTTGAGACTTAAAAATGAAGGCAAGGGAAATTCGTACTTTCTAGTCTGTGATTGGGGGAGCGAACTCACATATCGAACTTTACACAATGAAACACTTTACAGATTTATTTTCATTGTCGCTACAAAGGCCCCAAAGGGTGCAAGAAGAAATATTAGCTGAAGAAAGTTTAATATAAATCATACGCACTTTTCTTTTACGTTTTTGCAACCTTCGTGACACAATTTAATTTAAAAATTGTTAAATCTCACAAAACGTGTGTTTAAAATCACGAAATTTCCTTCTAGTCACCAGTCACGAAAATATCTCATCAAATATATTTTTTTAAACTAGATTTAGTGGGGAGATAACGTAATTGGCAACACTGTTTCGCCCCAACTTCTCTCTCGACAGACAGAAGAGTAAGAAAACGTACAACGGAGCAAGAAAGGAAAGAAGATAGAAAAGAAGAAATTGAAAGAAGCTCCGTCTGTGCTACGGTGACGGATGTTCCTAGAAAAAATATCGGTGGGAAAAAGGAGGACCGCCACCAAAGAGATGTAACAGAAAATAATAATACCAAAAAAACGTGGATAGCAAATGGAATCTACTGACCACGACAAAAAGGTTCTTCCAGTGGATCGAGTTTCTACTTGGTTGCTTCCTGCTAAAGAAGGAGAAAGAAATCAATCGTTCCAGCTGCGATAAAATCGTCTACAATCTTTGAATTAAGATATTTTATGGATTGTTTCGTTAAAGAAGAGTAGATTAATAAATTGTATAGTCTTTTGTAATAAAAAAAGGATGATTTTCATATTTTGGAACGTTTTCAGGAACTAATGAGTTTCTATCACCTCAATGTTTTTGAAATCGAAAAGCTTGCATTTCTTAGTCGGATGCTGACCAAGAACCTTGGAGACGCGGGCCTAATGCCTTATTGCACATAATCACCGCTGCCGGCAGGGTATTTTATGAAATAAATTCAACTTAACGTGGTAAAGCTCAGTGCAAAGATCCTCCATAGTACAAGAATAAGTTGAAGGCTTGTAAATAAATAACGCACTAAGTGCCATTTTTGTAAAAATTGAGTTTTTACAGGAATAACCATATATGTTGTTACAAGATATAAGACAAAATGAATTTAATGGGCGGTAACGTTATGTTGTTATAAGAATGAAAGTCCAAATACATTGTTGTTTGTTCTTCTATTGGGTGTTTATAAATGATAAGACGTGTTGTTTTACATGAAAATAAAATTTAAAAGAACTGTTTTTTCTCGTAAGTTAGGAAATGGCAGTTAGTCTTTAAACTTATTTACTGCTAGTCTTCAATTAAGCAGGTTGTGAAAACGACTGTTCAACATTATAATACCGTTTGGTTGAATTTTCAGGCAATTCCACTATGAATATCGAAACAATTATTCTTTGGTTAAGATTATAGATACTCAACGCTAATACGAAGGTTCTATATATAACTCCTGACGTGCCGTAAATGCAGAATAAGGAAAACGAGTAATGTGAAAGAAAAAAATATTTAGGAAAATAAATAAATAAAATAAATTGTAGAATGAACATTATCATTTCTTAGCTTTTATTATTCCACGAGTACTACTAATGAAAACTACGCTAATTACACTTTTCTCGTTCAGTATATCTTACTTTTACGTTTAAATTATACCCGTATGAGACAATCTGAATGTCTGCTCACACTGGAAGAAGAATAGAGTATAAGGTTCTAATCGTAAATGATAAGATTCAATCTTGGTCGAATATATCGACTGGAGTTAGCAACACTGCATCATAAATATGACGTCAAATAAAAAAATACCTAACAAGGGTCATTATCTAAGTGCCCTCCTTCGATTTCCTTGAAATTCTGCTTGTTTGTAGAGGAGTTCAACTTAGCAGATACGTATTTCTTTGTTGAGATGAGTCGGATTGAGAGGGCCCAAAAACGGATTGAGAGGGCAACCCCTCCCCCCCTCAAAAATGCAAGAATGACGCAATGTAGAAGTGCTAAAACACTAAATGTCCATCTCCGATTTACCGGAAACTGCAAATGTGTAGAGGGTTGAAAATTAGGGGACGCGTATTATTTGGTTTGACCAGAAAACAATTTGAAGCGGGAAAATTCCCTCTAAAGTTCAAGAATAGCACAAAATGTGTGACAAAATTCAAAATGTCTAACTTTGATTTGTTTGAAACGTTGCAGTTTTGTAGAAGAGTTAAAACTAGGAGGCACGTATTTTTTTCCTTGGACATAAAATGGTATGAGGGGAACAAGCGCCCTATTAAATTTATGAACAATACAATGTGGAAGTGAAAAGAGTCAAACTCAAAAGTGTCACACGGAATAAGGTAAATTTTGAACGTGAATAACACAGAAGGTGTAACGAAACACATGAAGCACATAAACGTAGGAAAAGTAGACCAATGGCATTGCAGTTGTACAGACACGCTAAAATAAGACAATATGAATGAACTATAGGAATTAAAATAAGAATATTACAACTTGGTTTCTGCAGGATTTCAAAGTACATAAACGTCACAGTAATGGTACCCTACAAAAAAGTGTAAACACAATGTTCGTTTGACACTCTGCACATCGTATTACTGGCACGTCGCCACAAATATCGCATGTAGAATTATTGTATCTACCAAAACAGAATGCCACTGGATTCTCGAATCAAGGTGGCCTTTGCTCAAAGCAACCACTTTATTTTACCCTGTATATTATTAATTAAGTTAAAATAAAATAATAGCTGAGCAAAGCAAATCACATAAACAACACAATTTCTAGTAAGACATCCATCTGGATCCTGATTGGCTCCTGTACAGTCAATCCCGTACCGACTACACAAAGTGAATTTTTAATTAACAACAGTCACTGATTCCCTCTCACCCCATGTTCCTATTACATCTAAGCATACAATCCCAAAATAAGCCTTGTCCTGTAGATTGTCCAGGAGCCAATCAGGAACCAGATGGTTGTCTCGCTAGAATTGTGTTGTTTATGTGATTTAGTGTCTGATTAAGCCAAGTTGTTAGTTAGTTGTCGAAACCGTTACACGTTTTTAATTTTAAAATAAAACGTATTTGCTTTGCTAAGCTATTATTTTATTTTAACATAATTAATAATATACAGGGGAAAATAAAGCTGAAAAGTAATATTTTGAATCTTCATAAGGAAAACAGCGGTGTTGTATCATGACTCTCAAAACATTTGGTAAGAACACAGCACAAAACCTGGAATATAGAATCGCTAAAGAAACTCATAACAAGCACTTATAAAGAACCTAAGAAAAACATTTGCAGAAAGACTGTCTTAAAATGTGTTCTTATTGTAATGGATGCTATATAGCAGTAGTAGCATCCAACAAGATTCTAAAGATCTTTAAAAATAATTGCTTTGCGGGTAACCGAATACAACATGGATACAGAAGAAGGGAAGAGGAAGGTTGAATTATTATAATATCAGGGTCTGAGTCATTATAATAATGGATTCGAATGTCTGGGAATCTTATTTCAACACAAACTAAAACTGGAAAAAATAACAACAGAAATAAAAAATAACTCACTTTTCTTTTCAAAACAAAACGGTTCATTTGACATAGACAAAAATATTCGTATCTGGCCACATTGGATAATAAAGTAATTTGTGTGGAAAATAATTGTACCAGAGTTTGTTCATTACATGTTTGCAATAAATAGAGTCCAGTTTAAAAATAAACCGCGTTTTCATAACGACAGTTTTATTATTTATACATGCAGATATAACTGGTATAGTAATCCTTTCCTTTTCAGGACTAATTTAAATTTATTTATGACCTTCAGGTATGACTCAAGCCAGGTTAAGGTTGAGAAGAGCATGTTGGAAGGTAGTGAACCAGGGTCTAGTTTTGTAGCTATCACGACATTTACCTGCTGCGACTGAGGAGAAACCATGGAAAACTTTAGTTATGATTCGCGGCTGTCATGTTCGTTCCGAGGACCGTCCGAATACTAAGCCAACCCTTTATCAACTGAGCTACGGCCACTCGGTGTCATTTCAGTGCTAATAACATAACTAGTGAAAAGAGAGTTAGTTATAAATAATCGTAGAACTTAATTGTATTGTTATTTAAATTTTGTTACTGGGTTCCTTAACTCACTAAAAGGACGTTTGAAATCATTTTTGAATCGTCTACTAGTAAGTGTCAGTCGAAACTTTCATATTTATTACGCATTTTTCGTCCTTCCGGACCCACTCATTATCCTCTCTATATGCCTAAAAGAACGTCGGGAAACCCATGAACTGACGCCGTTCCTGTTCAAACGCTTCATTTTACAAGAAAATGACTATTGAAATTGCGTTAAAAGTTTCATCTTCTTGTTTTGACTAACTCATCTGTTATGTTTACATAGTCTGCGGATTACGCCTGAATAGGCAGCAACCCAACGCACACCAGTGCATTCGGGGTCATCTATCAAGACGGCGTGTGAAAAATCAAAATTACTGTTACTGTTTGGAATATGATTTATTATGATTTAATCTTGTGATTCATTCCATCAGGAGGGAACTCGAACAAGTTAGCTTAACTTCTGTTCGCAGCGAATATTATTGTACAAACTTCTGAAACTGTCAGGAATTCTCTAGAGAACTCTAGTAGTGAATATTTAAGCCTGTCAACAATCATAATGAGTGTTGTCACTTCGCGTGGAAATTTCTCCCATAATCGGAAAATTCTTTAACAATGACCGAATTGATGAACGTTAAAATACGCTGAATACAGGAAATTCTTCTGTCACTGTAAAGCAAAATGGAGTCAAAGATAAGTTGCTCGATTCAATGTTTAAAAAAAAAACCCCCGAAAAAATGTCAAAAAGAGAAAAAATTTATTTTTGGCCATGGGATTTGGATCGAACAGCTGCCATATTTATTAAACTTGGAATAAACAAATATTTGTATAATTTAATTTGCTATCTTTCAACCATATCTACTACACAAATACCCAAAACTTTAGGGGAAATTCGGACAAAATGGGAAGGTGTAATTTTAATTGACTATAGAGTGTTTGGTAAGCAATTGACCAGAATTCTTTTTGACTCAAATGAAACTTTCATCTTCGTACAAAGATATAGCTAAATATTACATTACTGTTTTTTTCTCTCCTGGAAATTGCATTTTCAAAAAGAAAATGTAACTTTACGTCGTATTGTCCAATGGAATGATAAAGTGAGGTAGACATTTGAAGTAATGATAAATTTAATTATATATCGAAAATCATTAATCTATAATCTCTGTTGCTGAGTGGGGAAGCTATAAGATCAATGATAGTAACATATAATAGGAAAATAAGTTTTCAATAAATAAAACCACTGTGAAAGGTACGTAAAAAAAAATATTATTTCCGTTTTGATAAATTATACAATAATTGCAAAATAACTTTGAACTTTTGCAAACTAATGTCTCTTTCTATCGTTATATAGAAACAGTTTTAATTATTTCACAAAATACCTGCTTAGAATATCTGTGCAAATAGCGATCCCCAGTTTGTATAACAGTTTGTATCCCCATTTTGTCAGAAAGTTTTAAGATTTCAAGATGGCCCTGTTTAATGAGTTTTAAAGTACCTAAATAACTGTAAAATAAGGTAAGGTACTTTATATATTTTCCAGTTCCTTTTTAACAGATCCACAAACGAACAATAAACGTGGTGTTAAAGTAAATCGAAGGGAAAATAATCTTAATTATTAAAAAAAAAAAACTCCACTCGGAGACTCATGAAACCATCACTCCAGCTTACGAAACTGTCCCTGTGATGCATATAGTAAGTAATTCATCAGTCGGACGTGCGGTGTACACCTTTTCGTTGTATCCGACTGCGTCCTGTTTTGTCCAAGTCCCCCCCCTCCACACTACTATAATTACAGATATGAAAGAAAACTTTTCCCAAAAATATGGGTTTCGTAGCTTAAATTTTAACACTTGAGTTTGCAACACTGAAATTATTGGAAAATACTGATTTAGTCACACCGAAAACAAAAACAAGAGACTTATATTTATTACAAATTATTCTTGGCTAACATCAGTAACACTTTTAAATCAATGATAACGTTCATTTCGTTGTATTCTAGATTGCCTCTTCCTTCCTAGAATAAACCCCTTTATATGAGAGTTACTGTGTTGAGAAAAACGTCGACAAGTTGTCTCAGTAGAGTAAGGTAGATGAACTAGAATCGAATAAACTTTTTTTTTTTAGGAACAGTTCTAGTTCAGTGAGACAACGAGAAGTAGAGAAAAATAAGGGCTAAAAACATACTAAGTTTGTTATTCGTAGAGTGTTGTTTCGTGTTTTCTGGACCCCCTAGAGATGGTTTTAATCCTCACAAACTCTGAAGTGAGGAGAAAATGTCTCCCACCCCACTCTGCACCCATTCGTTGGAAGCAGTGACAAGGAGTGAATTTAGAATCTCCCCAGAGAGATATTACTTTTCGGTGTATGAAAAAAAAAGGATTGGTAGTTTCATATGCTTATCTCAATGCACAACCACGGAAATAGAAAAACAAAAGGAAGCTATCTTGTGTGTCCACTATATTTAGTGTTTTAAATTATGATTTGTTATAGCTTCTACACAACTTTCTCAACACACACAAACAAAATACGTTTTCGTAGAAGGATATGAATGGCGTCGTTGCTAAATCTGTGTAGTTGATAATATTCGAATGTAGCATGCAAATGCACCCAAATTTCTCTTCTTTTTTTTTCATGTTTAATATGTAATATCGAGTTGGTTAGGAAATGAGTCGAATGAATACTACGTGATCCATATTCAGGTATAAGCAACACAAAAGTGTTTAAATTATTCTGTAAGTGAACTGCGTAGTTTCGAATGTCTGAGCATCCATTGCGTTTTATTTGTCAATTCACTTACTTAAGGCTCAACCATTAGTTTCGTAGACTGTATCGTCGCAGTAACTTCCCTATGGTATAATATTACACAATGCATTCTTTTAATACAACAATTGCCTTCGTGAAGCCGACGAACGTAGCCGAGTGGTCTGAGGTGTTAGGCCAGCGACTTCAAGGTTATGGGTTCGAGTCCCGCTCTGGGCATGAATGTTTGTGTATGCTTTCAACTTATACTAAGAATATCAGTCAAAAGAGACGAAGTCAAGGAATATCAATTGATCAATTTAAATAAAAGTCATCTAGTGAGCAAAGCATTAGTTGTGTCCTCTGTTCGATTCCCACCCCACCATCAAGTTTTATTGTTTCAATTTTTCAAAGTACATTACTTTTTCTTCCTTTCTGGTTTCGAAATATAATATGCTTCATTCATACAAGTTAGGAAAGTCAGGTTAGATTATTTATTTCTTTATACGTAATGAAAATATTGATTTTAAAATTCACAGACACAGGTTAGAAATGTCAGGTTAGATTTTTCTACATACGCAATTAAAACATTGATTACAAAATTCACGGACATAAATTTGAAAGTCACGTTAGATTGTCTTTTTTATTATACACAATGCAAACACTAAACATCACCTTTAACTCACAAAAAAAAAGAGCATTGCTCAGTCTCTGTGCTCACGTTGGGAACTTACTGGGACGATCCGGTCGTAATTTTTCGCGGTTAGTCATAATGCATCTAAATATGATAGTATATAGAATAAGCCGATTGAGACAACTTGATTTTGTTATCGCATAGTCTTTCAAATATTCAACATAAACAACGACAATTAATTCTGTGACTCTTTCTGACTATTATAATATTAATTTCAGAACTTTTGCATTCAAACATTCTTGATAAAGAATGCTGTACAAAGAAAATGTTCGGATATGCTTTTGAATTTATGTTTTCAATTACTTCATGAAGAGCTTTATACCAGCAGGTATAGTTGTGTTTCACTGCTATGGAAGTGCCAAACAAAAGTCGTGTGGATTAGACTTAGAAACTTAATTGTTGCAGTTGTTATAGAACTCCCATTTACCGCTCCCGTTAGACTATTTAGAGAATATCATATGAAAGTAATTTCAATTATATAAATGTCGGGCTAATAGTGGGCCAACATCGTGGATATCTATCACCTTTGGCGATTCTGGATTAATTTCCACCGACCTTGGCATAGTACGATATTTCGATATTCAATGTTGTTTATGAAACCTAAGAAATGTGTTGTATTGCAAATAGAAAAGATGCAAAGAAAAGGCTTGGCAGATTAAAATATGAAGTTAGAGGAAATGTCACTGTCTGAAGATTTCATTGCGTGATATCGGCTGGTCAACCTTGGCCGATATCGTTCAGAAAAGTGTCGTGTATGTCCAAAAAAGTATATTTAGTGGAAACATAACAGGTATTACGCATAAATCTTCCTGCCTGTTGCCTACTTAAAGTCATGAAAATACCATGTAGGATATGTCACCATATTCCAAGTCTGAGTTAAGGAAGTGTATGATTGATGTATATTTCATGATAGATGCACGGAGAAAATTTTTCCTAAGATTTAAGGACGTCACCTTCTTAAATCCGTAGGTTCCCTCCTGGAATAATGAGTTGGCAAGGATAGTATGAAGGACGTAGCAAACAGCATTACTGAGCATGTGGACTGTAATTGCTGTTTGCTCCTGCCTGGCATGCGAATTGCAGACGCCAGTTCATGACGTCATGAAGTTATTTACACTCACATGCCAGGAAACCCAGGCTCGTAATGAGAGCTGCTCCTTACGTACTGGCCGTTCAGCTGTCGTGGTTGTAGGTTCCCTCCTGCCTGGCAGGACGGTCCCTACATCCTATACGCGAGTTACCAGATCTATCAGATGGAAAGAATGGATGATGTACCCGTATCCGAAGGTCATTACATGGTGCTTCCTTTTGCTTCGCCATACGTTAAAATTAATAACTTTATTCTAGAGCAAAACACCCCGAGAAGTAAACTGCAAATATTCGAAATTTAAGTGTTTTATTCTTTCACAAACCATTCAAATCTAAAAAAAAAAAAAAATGTTAGTATCTGCATCAACAACCTAACTTCTTATCTTATAAACTATTAAACAATAACTGATTGCGCCCATTTGGCTTTTTTAGATATGAGCAGTAACATAAATGCATTAAGAAATCTTTCAATTATCACATACTAATAATATTAATTGCGTTGCCTTATATATTTGCTTTAAAACAGATCTCCCGTGCATAATACTTATAGTTTTAGCTTCTGGCTATAAAGAAAACTGTGCTGCCATCTCGCGAGCTACTTGTAATACCTCGTCACAATTTGCAACATATTTAATATTTCGCGATTAAATGCGATATTGATATCACCCGACATCGATATGCTACTATGGTTTGTTTTGTTTTACTGAGCCTTTTGGCTAACTGTGAAAGTCAAGCAACCGTGATGTTTAGGAAAATCAGATAAATCCTCTGTCAACTTGGTCAATCCCAGAGGGTGTGATTGTGGTAGTCCCGAGTTACAGGATTTAGAAGTTGTTATTGTTCTCCGGCAAGTTGTATGAACAGGTATTACCGGTGAGCCGTAGGGCAAAGCGTAAAATATTTCCTAATTATAAACCGTTGCGTTTGAACAGTTTCTTTCAGGGGTGACCAGGAACTGGTGTGTTATCCTTAAAGCACCAAAACTACGACGCCGAAAAGTTCCTAATAGTAATAATAATAAATGTAAAGAATAAAAATTGTGCCGGAAGTGTGCAACTCCTCCCTGGCAAAGGCCATTATGGAAGAATTTGTGAAGCTCTCAAACGATTGATTCAAGCGGTAGGAATAAAACCAGGTCAATTGGGTCAAGATTCAATCTTTGGGTCTCGTGCTCACAGAGTCAGTTTGCTGATTTGGATCAGGATTGGTTCACCCAGTCAATTGGGTCATAACTGAGTCAAGTTTCGGACCGGGTCAGATTTAATTTCTGGTGTCCTCTAGATTCCAATTTAAATCATAAACGTTTATACTTGTGGGATTCTTCTGGTATCTACAAGGGGGGGGACGTAAAGTTTTAATTATCACCCGGAAGCTATGTGTATGAAAATTTTCCAGTGTATTTACTAGTCCTTATGTACATGACGAAAAAAAAACTCCTTGTGTCCTTTCTTGGCCTTTCGCAGGCCGTCGTTGTATAAGTCTCTAGACTGCGTTGAAAACCACTGTTCCACTACTTGAATGACGTCATTCTTGTCGTTAAATCGCCGAACCCGCAATGCGCTTTTCATCTCTGTGAACAACAAAAAATTACTTATGGCGAGATCGGGAGAATAGAGAAAATACTGCAAAATTTCAAAGCCACAGTACCTTGCCTTCTCAACAGCAACTTGACTGAGCTGTTGCATTGTCCGTAATTAGACGAGAGCCTTTGGTGAACCCACCGTGCAATGACCTTAGACATGTGAATAATTTTCCACACACTATCATAACAAAGTACAGTTTCCTTGAACGATCATTGGGATGGTTGCTCGCTGATCTTCCAGGAGAAATCCACCATTTTTCTTCATGTAGCCATATCCTCTGTGCGTGATGGTCTTCCAACCCTTGACTCGTCCAAGACGGACATGTGGCCAGTTTGGACATCCCTTTCCACCTCACAGCAGT
>JAGDQP010030448.1:0-22608 GCA_022664845.1 Lepisma saccharinum | reverse complement strand
GAGTATGAACTGACGATCTAATTAAAAGATTGGAGGTGTCGCCTTACCGGTATTTCCTCCCTCGATCTAAATTATTTTTTTACAGTGATCACAAGGATCTGGAATCCTCTTTCCCAGATATTCTTAAATCTGGAAGGCATTTCTGCGCCGCTCGTCTGGGGTGTAGAAAATGTTTGGAGCTAGAGGTTAGGTTAGATGCGTTGCGTGGGTACTCTAGGCTCCTGGCGACCCTATTTGTCTGTGTGATCCACTTTTGGGATCAATAGGTTGGGGTGCGTTGTACTGCTATTTAAGAAAATTGAAGGTTTTGCCACTAGACCGCGGAGGATACGGCAGCCCACTTAAAATTGTAATAATATTTCGCCCCCTCGCAACTAGAGTTGACGTGTTTCGAAATTTTTCAACAAACCATTCTGCTACGAGATGAAGGGCTTAGCAACTTTTAATTGCACCACCCTGTATACTAGAAAGTTTTCACAACGACAAAAACACAAAAGTTCATATATGAGACTGCACAGTGACTTTCGCCAGCGTACCACAATATGAAAGCCAGTAGCTAGCGCAGTAGCAGAGCTGAAAGCTGGTTACTTTTGGTGACTCGGTGATCCGGCATGACCCAAACATAACTGACCCGGTCTGGGAAATATAATTAAGTGGAAATTTTCAAAGTTGTATTTTCTTGCTCTGGGTTCTTTTCACCTCTGAAAGAAACAGTGTTCACCGCAAGAAAGTAATTAAAAACTCTGCTTTGTCCTCCGGGTCACTGGGTCAAAATCGGGTCTCAGGGTCAGACCGGGTATGTAGCGATAAATAATTTAAAAAAAAATAAACTAATCATTTCTCTCTCAAAAGAAAATGGGTTTTTCTAGCTGTTAATAATACTAAGCCTTAGAATAGTCCCTATAGAAGCTTGTAGAACAAGTTATGGCAACATTGAGCGATAGTAGCAACAACATTCTAGTGCGAGAGATTCTGTGGTGTCAAAGTTTCCGTCTTGGGTCGTATGGTAGATGGTTAAGATGTAGGAAAAAATTGTCACCATGTTTATAATTCGATGACTTGAGCTTTGGCCATTTGTGAAATGTTTGAATTTATTTTAAGTGTTGTAAGAGAGCAAAGTTTTCGCCAATATTTGTTTTAGTAAAATATTTAAAGGATGCTTTAAAAATTACATAGAGAAACATACTAGAGTATTACTGAAGCTGCAGAGTGAGTTTCAGTTTAAATAGTAATATTACTCTAATATTAAACACGTTTTCGTCACAAACATTTTTGTTACAAATATAATTTTCTTTATTTGTTCCACGTTGCAGAAAATTATTATACATTATTTAGTCCAACTTATTCCGTACTTTAATTATTAACTATATACACTGAAACTTCGTTTATCCGGACTTGATGGGTCCGTATCCGTTCCGGATAAAAGAAATCCCGGATAAATCATATTTACTGTTTTTCATCTTCAAATACAAATACAGAAATACATTAAAGAAATGGTTAATTTGACAAAATATTACATTTATTTTAATAAATTCAGAACAAATACAGTGCAACATTGCACATTTTTAGTACACTGCGAATTAATTAGAAGCTTTCACTTGTATACAATATACAGGTATTTTGAATTACTGACGAAAAAATTACGTTATTTTCCATCGAAAATTGTTCCGGGTAAAACAGAGTTCCGGATAAACGAATTCTTTGCGAGGAGACTCTGTGAAACGTTTACGTAATCAAACAGTCATTAAATTTTAAAATCTGAAAAGTTTTAAAAGTTTACGAAATCTTACAATGAAATAAAAATCAATTTACAGTGTTTGCTGCTCACGAACATCGCAAGAAAAGTTAAATATTGTGAACTAACAAGAACATACGTTTGACCTTTCTCATATACATATAATTAACTTTGACAATAGAAACCAATGAGAATAATCTACAGTATTTTGTAATTCGTAAACAGGTCATCAGATTTTAATGTCTTTTACTCGTATTTCTATGTTACATACAAAAAATTGCATTATCAAAATATGAAAAACGTCAGAAGATACGTTGTTCATACTATTCTAGATCAAATTTGCTCAATAAAATATTGCTATAAATTAAATAGAAATGGAAAGAGAACCAGTGATTCCGCCAGACCCTCCCCTGTGGGGTGGTGTTTACCCCCCAAAGTGTCGACAACCCACCCGCCCCAACTTAAAAATTTTTGCTGTGTAAAATCGATAGAAACCGTACAAAACTTCACTTACACCCTCAAAATTTTGACTTTGCACCCCCCAAACTGAAAATCATGGCGGAAACTCTGAGAGCATTATTAGTAATGCCTTATAGAGTCTGCAGATCTTTTCTCGTTACGTCATGTGATCACATAATGATTTTAATACGAGTCAATATCACTGATGAGGTACACAGGTCAAAGTTTTGCCGACAGTCGTACCGAAAAGGTTTTGCAGATCTTCCATCAGTTGTACGAGAGGAATACCGTTACACTGGCTTGACAAAGATCCTAACTACTACCCTTCTTCTCTATGTCTCCAGGAGAGTGCTCTCATAGAGACATCATCTCTCATGTACAAACATATAACAAGAAAACTGCATCGGTACTGCTGGAGATTGCCCGTCTGTCCCATAAACAAATATTACAAACTTCCTGTTCGGTAAATCTCCAGTAGTTAATGGTAGTTGCGTTCAAAGAGGTCTCTATGTAAGCCGGATAGGAGAAGTCTAGTGACGGATGTTTCATAACAATCAAATTTATTTACAAATACATTGAATGAATTTCATGAAAATTGCTTTTAGTTCGGCAGGAAGAATTTATGTAACCATACAAAGGCGGTTTAATTGCTTTAATGCGTAAATTAAATGTTGGGAAACCAAACGATTTAGAAATGATTAGATGTGGTTATTATCAATTTACTGTATTCTTTGATTATCAGCTATGTTTATGTTTGTAAATGAAGGACGAGAAAAGCTTTACACATAACTTGTTTAGAAAATTAATATCAGAATCGACAAAATATGCAAGGGGACAACTATGCTATTTCGTTGATACAGCAGAGGAATATGTTTCTTGATAGTTGCGTAAGGTAAACTGCACTCTTGTTTATGGATAGTGTATTTTCTGCGTTATCTTTCACCTTGCGGGTAGAGTATGAGAGTAGGTGTTCCCCATACTTACGCTCACACAAAAAAACACAGACCAGCATCTCCTCACTGCAAAATCATATGTGTCAAAATGATCACTAACGTTGATAGAAGCGTTATTCATGGAAATACATTACACAGGTTTTTCAATTACAATTTCCAGTAATTCTTAAAGCAATGGCATAATGTCCGTAAACATAGATCACTGACTAAACGTGGCAAAATACATTAACTGACACTCAAAACGTGATAATCTTATATATAATAATGACCCGAAATGTTCACACAAATATGAAAACTAGTACTTCATCACTATAAAACTGAATAAAAGGTATCAACACTGGACATAAAACCATGAAGTCATGTCTCTCCGCAGTTAAAGATGAGGAAAATCATAAAGACTGAACGAAAGAATGGAATTCCTACCGTAATCATTATTTTAATATGAAGTCAACTTTATTTGATGTTTGCATGAACGTCTAAGTTTTCATCAACAGAGTGCGATCAGATTTGTATTTAGTAAACTATAGATTTTTTTTTTCATATTACTGTAGCTAAAGTTTATGTACATTAAAAAAAAACAATTTTACGTATTCAATTTACACACCATTAACCTGTGATTTTAAAAACGAGAATTTTGGATCGAAAATTTACAAATAACATAGAGACACTCCTTCGTGTTAGACGGCAAAAACGTCCCTTGTATCGTGAGACATTTTCTTATATTTACCTTACATATGAAGAAAATTACTTCGAAATTCACTTTTGCTTTAGGTAAAGTATGATTCGTCGCTTTTATGAAAGTGTCGCCATATCTGCTGTTTTCACCTGGAAGCTGTACCTTTTATGAATGTTCTGCTGGCACCGCCCCCCACTCCACACACACATAGTTTACAGTGCCTTCCCTATATATGAGGATTTCCTCAATACGTAGCTGATTAATGGAGACATATTGCTCAGAGAGAAAAATATCTAAGTCTTTAGGTTCTGTCTTATTAGCATTCCGAGATACTAATTCGAAACAGGTAATCAATACGTGGTATCTTTCTAATAGGCATTCCTTTTAACACAATATTTGTGAACGTCGTATGATGTTACAACGTGAACTTGGTACACGGATATTTCTAACTTAATGAAACTTATATATTTTAAAATAATACTGGTGAAAGTGTACCTAAAAGTGAACTTTTTTCACTAACATTCTTTCGCTAATGAGCACGAGAGTACTAATTGTTAAACCAATACTTAGAACACCACACATAGGGAAAAGATGCTCCAATGTTACAATAACACTTTCAGCTCTGTTATGCCTTGACAGAGAATCTTCATTAACTTCAGTAATATCTGTAACCCATTTTAGAATCAGGCCTGATTCCACTAGTCTTCTGGTAATTTCACTTATTCTTCTAAGAAACGAAGATCCCTTGGGTAGTGGGAAAAGGGAGATGTTGGTTGACACACCTTGTTTCACAATATGAACTAACGATTCACCATTACGATTAATAAGAACTTTATCTGCATAGTACTTCGCAATTATCTTTGGTAAAATAAATGCTGCATCTTATCTCTTAGTAATTCTAGACATATGTTTTACAGTTTCCAATCCATGTAAAACTTTCAACGATTCGTAAATCTTTTTCGCTGATGGATTGGTTGAATATTTCATTAATAGCACTTGACCTAACGAAGTATCAATTACCAAATGATTTAGAGACTTCTTCCAATGAATTAATATCTGGTTCTTTCAAAGGCGATGCAAGAAATTTCATAACTTGTGCTACATATGTTGAAGTCATTATCAAACTAAATATAGCAAAGATAATAAACATGAACCTTCTAAGACAACTATCTGGTTGCTTGTACGCTGACACTTGAAACAATATTCCCCACATTAATCAACACTTTGTCAATATCAAGTAACGGATTTCTTGATTCATGAAAGATTGATTGCAATGCCGTAGTTATGAAGAAAGTTACAAAAACCAGAATCCAACATTCACTCTCCAGAGCAACAATAAAATTCATCCACGGAGGTGAAAGTACTGCCTTTGGTACAACCACAACTGATACATCGAATCGTAGAGAATCAGTTGTATCTACATCTCGATATAAGTCAAGAGACAACAATACTTCGTTGCGTGAAATATTAGAATGTTCATAAAAGAGATCTAATATTACACCAATCCATGATCCATTTGGTAATTTAGTACCGACAGCATTTCTAAGGTGTCGATATTTGTGTATTGCTGTAAAATTCATTTTCTCTACTAGTATTTCAAATAACTTACCTGCTGATCCACTGTATTCAATACTTGTGTTATCCTTTATCACAACAGTGCTTGATGTAAGTAGGAAAGCATTAGACACTATGAATGGGTATCCGTTCAAATTATCTAACTGTGAGTGAACTTTCTTCAGGTTGTCTTCATTGGTAAAAGGTACTATGGTAATTTGAGTTCTATTCTCAGTCCATAATGATAAGAATGGGTTGTAGGTATGTGTACTCGTATTGATCACACTTGCTGACGTATTCAATGATCTACTTTCATGATTTCCTTCATTCCACAGAACAAATACGTTGAGCATTTTCAAATCCCAAGCAGTATAAAATAACATCCGTACTGATTCTTCAGAGGTAATGCATGCTGGGAGAAGGATAATATACATTGACTGTCAGTGTTGCCTACAAACGTGAATTGCATTTCTCAACACATCGGATGCAACGTCTATGTTACCTACTACCATCTCGATCAAGTCTTCAATGGATGATCGAGAACATTAGTTCCAACAGCATCATTGAACTCCACTGTAGAGTCCAATAGTGTAAACGTGTGAGAATGCTGCCAGTAATTTCAATATTTCTTTTAACAGAGTACAGAATCATCTCCTCGCAGTACATATTCATACAACAATTTACCAATAAATTATGTCCAATTACCATTCTGCAGAGAGAGCAAAATATTAGAGCTATTCTTGCACAGTGCATTATAGTCTTCAGTGTATCCACGTCTATGCAGAAAATATATAAAAAAACACTATATTATAGTAACCGCATACGATACTAAACTAAATAAAAATGATGAGTATTATGGTGACGCTCACAAATTACTTTTAAAAAATAAGAGTTTAAATGATGGTTTACTTTAACGATTCTTATTCATGGATGAAATATATTTTATATCGTCATTATTTCTATTTACGAATAACAGTAATATATGAAGGGGACACAGGAAAAAAACAGCATAGTCCAAAAATGCAAAAGTGAAATATTGGCACCACTAGACAGTGTTCCGTATGGACTCGTAACACCATTGCAAGGAAGGAACGACTGATGTCTAAGCTACGAAGCTTAAACGAAATTGTGTATAGGGAAATAACCAACAAAGTCCTTTCAAACAATGTAAGAACCGATGAAGTCCATCGGAACGCGACTGGATACATGCGTTTAACAGTAAACATTGGTCGCTCATTCTCTTTTGTTACTGGTTAATTGGATAAACCAGGAGCTTAAGTCGCTCAATGCGCTATTTGAAGTGCTCGCAACCACTTTTCTTAAATTTTAATTTTGTTTAAGGTTTTTAGGGAACATTGACTCAGGCTGTATGGGTGATTATGGGAGAATCGATGGAATGAAGAAAGTTAGAGGAAACAGGAGAACCTTGTAGTCACTCATTTTCGGTTGGTCACAACATATCTTACCCTCTCCCCTTTTTGAATGTGTCTTCTTTTTCTTTTTCTGTTCGTGCTTTATCGGTAATATTTTTTTTGTCTTCGGCTTTCTTCAAAGGATTTTATTTGTTCACATATCGAAGAAGCCGAGCCACTTAGAACACCCCTTTCATTGATATTTGGCGGGATTTTATTCTAATTGTTTCTTCACTTTACTACTTAATATTTCTTTGCATATTTTATTACATTATTTTCTTCAACATTTTTTCGTTTAAAACCTTCAAGAACAAACTAAAAGATCTTATTATTGATTTACTTTCGTCGATAATTTTAGTGGTTGAGCCACACACCCTTTCGCTCCCTGTTGTCTGATTTGATTCTCTTCTCTGATTGGATGAGGACAGTCAGTAGTTAAAATATGGTCGTCGAGTAGGAAAAGTTACACTAAAAAGGCTGTCTTCGGAAATTATATTTGAAGCAAAATTATAATGCAGCCTCGACTGGCGAATAATAACACGTTTTGGGAAGCTGTATTCTCCGAATTCTTCGTAATAGAAACTGAGAATTGAATTTCTGCAGTTGGCGTTTTGCATCGTCCATTATGATTGCCCCTGGAAGTGAGCGACAAGAAGAATTTGTGAAGTTCGTCAGTGTGTAAGGTGATTTGTTGTGGTATATGTGGTGCCCAGTAGGTTTTCTCGATGTTCTTAAATAAATATAATATATATCATTTGTGTTTCTAAGCCCCTTTTTCTTCAGTGTGAAGGTGATTAAGTGCACCTTCAGCATGTTAGTGATTTGTGGTTTTAGTGGAAGCTTGCATGAAGATGTCCGCTTAATTTGGTAGGCATTAGGGGTCGGTTTACTATCAGGTAATGTATGGTTAATATCTAAAAATCCCTCTTTCTCTCTCAGAAAACCAAGTCTGTTTCACCTACATTTAGATAGTGAAGTTTCAACACTTAAAATTTTGGTTCGCATGCGTTGAAAATTTTTCCTTGAACTATGGTCGATACTACCTTTCAAATGCACGTTGTTTTTGCACTCAACGTTTTGTTTGCTTCTTTTGGAAATGATATGTTTTAAACTGCACGAAATATCTATAGCATGTCCATCTTAGTAAACGTAAGATTTTTAACGATTCCCAATGTTTTATTCCGATTACCGACAAAGTTCAAAACTCTTCAGCTGTTTTCGCAAACCGTAAGCCAGTTCGCATATAGATATTCATTCTGTACAGTTACACCTAAACCAATTCTAGTATGTCTCGACTGCGTTATCAAATTGAAGGTTAGGTTGTATTAAGAACAAAGATGAAAAATACATACGAAATGTTTGACAACTATTTTGAAATATTAAAATAAATTGCTGCCCAGTAGCTATATCTGTAAATAAATCCTTTTTGTAGAAAGAAATGTTAAGCTTCAGTGATTGTGGAAATATTGTTTAACTGGGCTAAAGTGTAGAATGTCTACCACATTTGAAAAGTAAAAATAAACTAATCTTTTGGAAAAGAAGTGTGTGAAATCTTATCTCTGTTCTCAGGCTGAACATTTATGTAAATAATCAATTTATCCTGGGATATGTGAAAATAACAGCATCTTAAAAACACGTTGTGATGTAAAATATTATCTTCAGAAACTGTCTTTTCCAGAGAAATATATAGTAAACTATACTTTGGGACAAAGTATTACTTTTGGTGGCCAGGTCCTTGTAAAGGAAATGAAACAAATGCTTTTCTCTTAATGCCTTCTTCGGGATATGCGTTCGATCTGAATATGTCAGATTTGTAGTATGTGAATATTATAAGTTAATCTACATGAATGTGCGTACTAATTCTATTGGAATGAACAGTAGTAATGTGTACACTCAGGTAATATATCACTGTGATTTAGAATCGAATTGTTTGCATTGTATAGTTAAGTTTCCAGATGGCAAATCCTCTGCTATAGTTTATTGACGAATCAGTAAGGAAATGATTGATGAGACATCTTGCATATTTCGTATGATGAATATCCGAAAGTCCATGGTATTAATAAATAAGTATTCCTTTAGGTATACTCTAATTTCAGACTCGGTCATACATTGCATTAAATTATACATTAGATGCTACGTACTCAAACATACTCATCGGCCATTTTTAAGCTATTGCAACTATTTCTGAACCCACTTAACTTAGACAAGTTGTTAACTCAATTTAGGAGGTTATCACCCACAAGTATTTTCCGTCGCATTCACTTTAATGATGCTTATAACAATAGAAATTACTGTTGCAAGAAAACACTGAGTTTGCGTACCAGTTATATTGTTGACGATGATGCTGGTGGGATAAAATTGAGGATGGTGTTTGATTTTGTTGATCATAATTTGACACCTCTTCTACATTATTTTGACGTAATTTTTAAAAATAATTCTAACTTACAATTCTCCGCCGTATTCACTGTGTGAACCTATAAACTTTGAATTTGGTTCCTGAGAATTCTACAAATTGGACTATGTTGCCTTTTCCCGTGTACTTTTCATACGTTAAATTCAATTCCACCTTAAAACTTGAACAGAACTGAGATAATTTTGCTAGATGGTGCTCCCTCAACCAACTTGTAGCCAATGCTAGTAAATTCAAAGTATTATTATTCAGTAATGATAAAATGAGTTATCAACGTCTTATTTAAACAAGTTTGTACCAACCATACCTGATATGTTTAAAGATCTTGGTGGAACGTGTGAGATGAAATTTACGTTTAACAACTCTATTACAAATATACTCAAGAAATCTTTAAAATTCACATTTTTAATTAGTATGGGAATGGAGTGTAACGTATTTAAATATTACAAAATGTGTTACACCTATGTTTGTTCCAAATTAGAAAATTATTTTTGTATTATTTGAAAATCAGAAGTGAAAGTTTGTTACCAATTAAAGGAAATAAAATAACATTTCTTAAAATCCTGATCTACAAAGAAACTTAGCTTATCACAACTTAGCTCAATAGTTGATAGCTTTAATATTCACATGCCAGAACAAAGGCACAACATTGCAGGTCTCATAGTTATTCCAAAATTAATTCAAAATAATTGGACTATATAGAGTAGATCATGGCCATGTCGCGGAAAGATAAACACTACATTAAATTATATGTATTATGATTTCATGTATTAGTTTCGACGGGAAACTTTCTGATTGATGTAATAGTTATATTCATTATTGCCGATGACGGTCCATGACGTTACCGTGTGGCCAGCGTACTGACAGAAGTGGGACACGCTATTGACTAAGTATCATTTCCTGCCATAAAAACTTTCATTGACCACTTCGATTCCCTGAACAGTAAAAGAACAAAAACCATTATATATATAGTTGCCAATACGAAGAATGTGTTTTTTTCAGTAAAATATATATAATAGAAAGCTTCGATATGTGTGAGATACCGCCTAAACCACTTGAAAATACTGTCGTCAAAAACATTGCTAAAGCAATTTTGAAAATTACAACATTCTAATTGGGCTATAGATTCTTGAATGAGTCAACCGTAGCAATCGGAATATTCTTGAATTAAGAATAGTGGTCGGCATCCGGACCTTGGTTATTCAGCAGAAAAATGCCAGGATCGAACCTTAAAAGAATGTTATGCTGGACTTCCTTCCCACATTCTCTCTACTAGCCTATCCCGACCTGAGCCAAAGTTGCGTAAAGGTATAATAAATTTACTAAAACAACATGCAATACCATAGTAATACTTAACATTGTGCATAAACAAAAGAGATGTAATAAATATTCGAGGACTACACGTTTAAGTCCATTTTAGTACTTTGGAGAAGTGAAAATATAAAATGGTAATTGATAATCATGTTAATGGTTCTCAATTGAAGATCTGAATTGCAAAACATCCCAAGTCCACTTTTTCTCATATTTTCATTTTTTCTGTTCATCGGTATCTATGTTCCGAAGGCTATCCATTTTCATACATGTTACATCCTAATCCCAAGTCAAAAACCTTTTAAATACAAAATAATTTCAACTGAATAAAAGAGCATACCAAGAGCTTGGACTGTTTTTTGTTTCTCCTAAAAAAAAAAAAAAATACTGCAGTGGACCTTGGATGTTTTGCAATTCAGGTCTTCAATTCCAAATACACTGAATTTGTAATAGTGATATAATGTACCTACTTATTTAGCAAAAGAAATATAAACAGTATTCCAATTAGATGAAATCTAACTTCACTATGTAAGGCGATAGCAACCTACTTACTTACTATATCTTTCTCCTAATTCTTAAATTAAAAGCATACAGAGAATCCAACACGCTTTCATTGATTGCCACTGTTCCTCACTTCGAAATAAAGAAAATGCATTCATTAAGGATCAAAACTGGTAAACATGGACCACTTTCTGGAAACACATAAAGTAGAAAGCAATACGTGCACATATATTAGATGAGATCACTCTGTTTATAATAGAAATAATGTTCTTAATGACAGAACAACATGAAATATTTCGTGTTGCCTGTATATATAAACCTTCTATCATTGATCAGCTTACAAGATGTGTTACATTATTAATATATTCGTATTTGATTTGCTTTATATTTTCACTGCGTATCAAGGCCCACTGTGTTTCGTAACTAACATATTGTTATGTGGATATGACAACAATAACGTAGATTGCTTTCTAATCTATAACTTCTAGTAATTTAATTCATTTCCTTTCTCACAAAAGAATCTTGTATTGGTTTCCGTAATTACCTACTGATTGGAATTTACCACTAAAATGAAGTTCAGTTCAAAGCAAACAAATCACGTGCTTGTCTGGACATGTTGGCGTCTGCCATCGGATATAATGATTATATGCTTTTACTATTTCTTTAGATAATAATTGTAGTTTGGATTACTGTATATACCAATAAACTCAAGCCTTATAGAGTAGGAAAATTATTACAAATGATGAAAATAATATTTAATTTCCTTGTAACAAAACAGATGATATTGAAACTGAGGTAAACTATTTCACAAAAATGTACGTGTTTGGAAAATAGCAGGGTATACGTTTGTAACTAGTTCATGATTTATAAATTTGAAAAGACATTACTTATTTAATCTATACAAAATATTTAATAAGACGATTTCAGAATTGAATTGAATTTATTTATGGCCTTTAGGCTACTATGGGTCAGACCAGTGACGATCTAGCACGAATATATTAGATTAGTTTATATATCGTTATATTACCATGGCTTTTAGAAATTGATTTTTTCTTCAGTGAAAATATCTACAAGAATATATTGGTAAGGTTTGTTTTCAAAGAAGAAACGCAATCAATACCATATGTTTTTCTGAGAATGGAGATATAACCTCCTAAACAGTTTTACATCTTAATATTGTGTAAAATATGAAAGCATAACAATATTGCATAGGTATAAAACTTTTACCCTCTTTGACATATCACAGGTTCCCAGAGTACTGACCTTACAGATAGCGCTTCTATTGCGTAAATCGAAAGGCACGTAATCGGAAGGATATTAAGGCAGTGAATGTAGACGAACAGACAGGAACAGCGTTTCATATCGGTGAAATGGAGACCACAAGGTGTGAAACTCTGTTTACCTTTTGACTTCGATAAGGGCAGTAATGCAGCCGCAACGTTCGGCAAGTATATGGTGAAGATACAGTTGTCAATAGCATGTGTCTTCGGTGGTTGATTCAGGAACAGATATAGAAGCTGTCAAGGTCAACCACAGTCTGGACGTCCATCAGTATTTTTCGAAGAGGATCTCAATCTAGTCATACGAACGAGCCCAAATCCAACTTTAGACCAATTAGCGGAAACCTTCCAAGTATACAGGACAACAGCTGAAAGACGACTAGAATCGCTGGGTTTTGCTCGTTGGATCCCACATCAGCTGAGTGCAACTCAACGGACGGGTCCCATTGCGACCTGAGTTTCCTTGAGTTCCTGGTACAACAATAACCAGTTCTTGACACACACTGTCCTAGGTGATGAGAAGTGGGTTCTCTACTGGAACCTAAAGCATCAAAACACTGTGTGTCGCATTACTTAACAGCCTCCATCGATATCCAAACCAGAACTTCATCCCAAGAAAGTGATGCTAAATATGTGATGGGGGTATCAAAGGCATAATTCAGTGGTTGGTCCTGGGACCTAACTAAATCATTAATGCCACTTTCTACTGTCAACATTTGGACAGACTGCAAGCAACATTGCGAACGAAGTGGTAAGACCTCGTCAATCGCCAAGGAGTCATCATCATCCACTATAATCACGCCAGGCCACATGCTACTGTTATCACCCGTCAAAGATTAATGGACTTTAGTTGGGAGGTTTTACTCCATCCGCCCTATTATCCTTTCTTGACCCTTACAGACATACCATCTGTTTCACACTTTGTAGAACTCCTTTGCTCGTAAAATCTTTGATGGTGTGAAAACATGCCATACAACAGTTTTTCGACTTCAAACCTAAGGACTTTTATCAGCGTAGGATTCATCTTCTACTGGAAAAATGGCAAGAGGTTATATCAATTGAAATGACGATTATGTACTGTCCTAGGTGAGTTCCATTTTGTGTTGTTCGCAATCTATACGGACTCTAGAACAGGTAGAATGTTTACAGGTACCCAATATATTAAAAATAAGTGCAAACATTATTATTATTATTACCGTAAGGAGGTAACACATGTATATATATAACTTAATATTTTTTAGACAGAAATGAGTTATTCAAGCAATTAGAGGATAGATTACATGGTATTCCTAATTACTTTTGGGAGACTTACAATAAGGAAAAAGAAAAACTAAGATTAATTCTAAAAAATGTAAAGGTGTTTTAATTTAAGACAAACTATTACCGGTAATTGTACAGTCTTTTAGTCAATTTTCTCAAGAAATTTTAGCTTACAACGTAAAACACCTCCTGAGTCTTACCAAGAGCTTTTCAATATTGTACTAATTATTTCAACAATTACAACTAATTGCTATGCTATTCTAGTAATAAAGATATTATAGTCATGTAGACTATACCTTACAACTAATTATATAATTAAAACAGGCTCGATTTCTTTAGCTTTTATCTTGATTGATTTATCCAACAACTCTCTTAGACGGAGTCTACCATAGTGAGTTAAAAAAACATTATTATCACCATATAAAAAGGTAATAACAGATCACTTCTGAAATTATTAACCAACTAGCTAAAGTGCACGCCCGTTGGTGCGAGGTGATTAAAACACCTTGGCATCAACTAATAGTCGTAATACTACTAGACTCAGTATTTATTTTCGTTAAATGTTATTTTTTGTATAAAATTGCATCGGCACAATGTTATTGAATTTATTGTTCATTTTCTTACGTCTCACAAAATTTTCAACATCAATAATATTTTGTTGATACTGTTAGCTTGGTGGCAGGGCGCTTCAGCATGCATAAGATGAATGAGTCGTCACCAAATTAGACTACAATTTTTGGGAGTGGTTAATGGCCAGATTTATGCATAGGTCTCACTAGGTCCGGGCCTAGGGGCGAAACATTCTCAGGGGCACACTTTACAAGGACAAATTAGAATTTGCTATTTAAAATGGGAGACGAAAATAATATTTAGGAAAAAAACATTAACAGAGAGCACCAAACACTGTCACCTTTGAACCGCCTGAGCCCCTCGTAAATAACTGACTTCAGGTAATTTAAAGTTAGGTTAATTTACATTAGAAATGGTAGAACAAAGATTAGAACCTATTTTAGGCATATTATATATTCCTATTTTTATCTTTGTACACACCAACAACCATTATTACACTCTTTTCTTTAGTTCACAATGGCTCCTGGTGTCCTCAAATCTTCCAACGTTAATTCATTTCCCGATCTCATACAATGATGAGATTTTGCATAGTGACGTAATCCGGTGACAACACAATATTCCATTGTTACTTTCATATATTTCTCTGTATTTATATAATTTAAAAGCTTATTTAATTATTTCCCATAAATACTACTAGCCTGCAAAGATTTGGCGTTTGACTGATTACAGTACACTTTAGGATTTTGGTAAAAAAATTATAAAACCACATTTTGAAGACACACTTTTCTTAAACAATTCGTAAAAAAAAGTAAAAAATAATTCTGTTTATGCATGACTTTTAAAAAGAAAAGGATGGGGCGAACCAATTGAAGAATTTATAAAGTGACTGTATATGAGAGAGCGCCCCATGCTTTTCTTTTCAGTCATGCATGAACAAAATTATTTTTTACTTTTAGTAGGAATTGTCTAAGAAAGGTATGTCTTAAAAAACTTTTTAATTTTTTTAGTCTATGTCACATATAGGGCGTCGCTGTCATTTACATCCGCTAATGGGCAAGAGATTCTTTGTGTTAAATATGCATGAAAGCATTATTTACGCTAATTTTTGTATATGAGAAAAACTAAAATGTCTTTTTGGGTCCGCAATGGATCGTTCGCTCGAATTCTGCTGCCAATCGTCCTGACTGGCATTTCTCTTTAGTTTCCTTCAGTTTCACCAGTCAAACGCCAGAATGGTACCTTAACTGATGCCGCTACCCTCCCTTACCATATCCTGGTCTGATCCAAAGATGGATTTAAAAACCTTACAAATTTTAAAAATATCTTAACGTGTCTTTTATGACATGAGAATCATTTTCTCCCTGACTTGACTTTATACCTTCAGGAGATGAATATTCCCGAAGATGGTGTTTAAAATTCAAAGAGCTGCCCACGTATTCAACGTAGCTAATGAGTTTGTAGTGTCGTTTTTGTCCATTCCTAGAGATTTTTTTAAAGTTACGTATTAGCGGGTGGACCGATATATTGACTAATAGATACCGGTACATAGCAGGGTTCAATTCTGTAAATATAAGTTTCTGTTTTCCTACATAAAGAGAAGTGGCAAAGAGGATTAATCAATAAATACTAAATAGCGAGAAGAAAATATGATGACTTTACCATTCTTTAATTTACTTTAAAGTGTTTTTGTGTGTCCTTATATGATATAAGTGTCTTGTGTGCTTTGTGTTTTGTAATATAATTGTAATTTTTAGATTTTTAAATTTTATAAATGTGTTTAGAAAATTTTAGTGTCTTGTATTGTAATTGTTAATTTTTAGATTTTTTATTTTTGGAAAATTTATAAATATACCTAGAAAACTTTAAAGCTTTGTATTGTAATTGTTATTTTTTTCCCTCTCTAGAATACTTTATAAATGTATTTAGGAAATTTTAGTGTTTTGTATTGTTAATTTTTAGATTTTTTCTTCTTAAAACTTTATAAAGGTATTTAGGTAATTTTAGAGTTTGTAATTGTTAAAATTGTAGATCTATCACGAAACTGCAATGCGCCACTTGTGATGTTAGAAAAAGTAGAATCCAAAAATGGCTGAAGCTAGGATTCTTTTTATAGCTGCATAAAAGCCGTGAACGAAATGTAATAACGATATCGTAAATAATAAAATTGAAAAATACCTTCTTGTTCAGTGTAATTAACATATTTTCAACAAGTAACCTACAATAATTTAATTAAAATTCCTCATTGTATTTAATTAAATTATTTTATTGTTATATTATTATTGAAACGAATTTTGTAAATAACCACATTACCAGAGTTAAATAATAATTATTATCTCGTTATTATTATTAATTACTAGAAGACGGAGGAGAGTCATTTGTCATCATGTATGGGTACAAAAGGGAAAAAGGACGGAAGTGGACGCTGGAAGTCATGGGCCTAGGTCGCCTAGACGTATAAATCCGGCCCTGGAGTGGTTACTTTTGAAGAATATTTAGTGTATGTCTTGCTAACCTATTCTCTCTACTATATAAAGTCTCCCAGGTCCGAAGACAAACGTTACACTACAAACCATGAGTGACATCGGATTATTTACACATTGCAACTTTAACATCTTCCCAGGTCCATGACGAACATATCGTCAATATTCATCAGATATAGTGAAACCTATTTGCTTCCATTCATTATAGGGTAGTCCGGGGCTATTTGAGCCAGGGGGTATTATTTGGACCAAGGTAAGGAAATTGTTCATTGCGTGGCTGGCATGCGCAGCGCGGGTGTTCCACGGTTGTCGGTCGTGAGAAGGTAATTGTGTGGAACAGTGCATGTAACATTGATTGTTCGGTTGTCTGCTGCTAAAGAAGAAGATTCTCATCAAAGCTACAAAGTTAAGCTGCATTCTTTCATTTTAAGCCTTGTTGTAAGGTTGATTAAGCACTTGATAATCATTGCTAGGTATGTGTAGCCACAAAAGCTGACGGCTTCAGTGTACAGAGAAAGCATGATCTTGACTATCTGTGTATGCCATGAGTGTGAATTATGTCTGAAGCGCTACGACCACAGCGGCGCCTTCTATAAGGAAAGCATCAGAAGAGGGGCTAAATAGGTCAAAATTTATGGGGTAATTTGAGTCACCCGCGGGTCCATTTGGGTCACGAATCATATCAAGATAATATTGATTGTTAGTGGAACATGCATTAAAAATCAATCAATCAACATGCATTCAGTTATTTGAGGCTACAGTGTAATCTTTCTGTTGTTCCAGATGGTACGGACTGATAAAAGGAAAAGAACGTAACACCTGGGACGATACTCACATGAAACAAGATGTTCAGAGCGTACTGAAGTGGGCACTAAGCATAAGAGACTTTGGAATTCCTTTTGAAACTTTGAGAAAAAATGTTTGTTTTGAACGTTTGCGATTAAGCCTAGGAGATGATGATGAGATAGTGAAAAACGCAATTCCGAAATCTGAGGACCATCCGACTAATTTAGATGCACAACAAGAATCTGAGTTGGTCGGAAGAATCCTGAATTTAGCGAATAAAGGATTGCGATGCACTCCGGAAACAATTTGAAAAACTGTATTTAAATATGTAACAGTGCATAACATATCACATCCATGGGGGAAACTCAGGTCACGCCAGAGTTAATTAGTTTTCTTCTCTCCTCAAACGAAACACTAAGCTGTCACTGCGGAAATTGGAGAGATTATATCAAGTTCGCGCCGAAGGGGTCAGTAAAGAGGCAGTGACTGACTTCTTTAGTCTATTGCAGTCTGTATCCCTGAACATCGGTGTTACTACAAAACCGCAGTGCCTTTATAACATAGATGCATCGGGCTTCCTGTTGAGCTATAAACAGTCCAAAATCATAGACAGAAATGGAAATGCGAAAAGTTTGAGCTCAGCATGTGCAGAGAGGGGGAAATGTTACCGTTGTTGTAGCTTGAAATGGAGCGCGGCAATTTATCCCACCTTTTGTCATTTTCAAGGGGAAACGCATGCGCGAAGAATTCAGGCATGATATGCTTCCAGGTTCGGAGAACTTATTTGTGCATTTGCAGAGTGCCTCCTTATCGTTGATGATGATGTTTCGCATTGTTCATTGGAAGATCATGTTTTGTGAAGAACACAACATTGAGCTGCTTTCTTTCCCCCATACAACCCAAATCCTACAACTTCTCGATCGAGCTGTGTTCAAACCTACGAAAATATTTTTTCTCACCCAGAGAGAACTAAATTTCTGCATAACAGATTTGGAGAAGATGTAGACTCATCTCCGATAAAGATAACGAAGCCAATTTCGGGACAATCTTTAAAAGAACCTGGGAGAGAGCGGCTGTCGCATTATATGCTATTAAAGAGTTCTCATCGACAGGCATCTATCCGGTCAATCCGGACGCTATTCCAGATGACAAGTATCTTCCTGCGTCCTTGTTTTCGCCACCGGCTGCGACTTTCACTAACAACGTTGAAAGCAGTGTTCACAATCCTCGTCAGATGTGGCAGTACATCTCAACAGTGTACCCTCTACATCAAAGGCACCAGAGGTCTCAACGGAAGGAACCACCAGCAGCAGTGACCTAGTCACGTTCAGTCGAGTGCTCCGTTCTCCCACAAAGTGGCAGGCGACAGTTAGGTCTACTTAAAAGAAATGGCGCTGTACTACAAGACTTCTCACATCTCCAGAAAAAAAACACAACCAAAGAGCGGAAAAAGAGACTGAAAAAAGAGAAAACACTAGAAGGCCGAACAAGAAGCGATGAGAAACACAAAATAAAGAAGATTCTTTTTCAGCAGACTCTCTTAGTGACAGTGATAACGAACCCAACACCTCTCAAAACGTACCATGTGGATTCTGTGGCCCGATATATTATTTCAAAGCATCGTTAACGAGGGGAGACTGGATATTCTGACAGCATTGTACCCAGTGGTAAAAGTCCGTGTGGGTCCCGCTGGCAGAAAATTTTTCGTGTATGTATCTTCTTTATTGTTGGGTTTTCTTCATAACAAAGGTCTATGCCAGTAGGATGTTCTGTTGCTTTCATACGTTTGTTGTACTTTTCAAGCTTAATACATTTGTTTCTTTCAAGATTCTTTTAATATTCATGTTACAATATTTTCCTTATTGTATTGACTTTCAGATATTATAGTATTTACAGAGGTAATTTATAGAACTACAGAAATTACAAAAGTTTTACAGAACAATAACATACCCGAATAGCCCCATCTATGACCACAATAGCTCCGCATTTTTTAATTTAAGAAATTCTGACAAACTTTGTTTTATATTTTACACAGTACCTTCTACGCTTTGTACGCATTCAACGTGCTAAGATATGAGCCACAAACATATATAATTTTCTTTGGTGTTGTTAATGAATTCTAGTAGCTGCTTATTTTTGCACAAAACTGAAATTTTTCCTTACGTGACTCAAATAGCCCCGGGCTACCCTAAGTCCTGTGTTTCAGTCCTTGTGCCCACTGGAGACTCTTCTTTACGCAGTTGGAGTGTACGAGACTATCTATAGATTTTCTTACCCTGTACGGAGTATTTTCTCCTCAATGTGGCTTTTTGCCCCTAAACAAAGAGTTCCTGTAACACTCCCAGGAGTAATTCCTGTACAATAATCAACCATAGTTAGATATCTAAGTCTTTGAAAGTGGCTTTTCTGTTCCTAAGAGCATAAGTTTTGAGTTTTTAATGGTTTTTTTGGAGGACAGCTCGCGTTTTCTCCCACTCCTTCGAACCATGTTTTACTGATTTGTTTGTTTCTCTCTCATCGCAACACAGATTCTTCGTGTATATTTTTACATACAATAGCTCTATAAGAAAAAACAGTCTTTGTTTATATCTTCCTTCCCCGAAAGGACCTTTCATAACTTCAACTTTACGCGAGAAAAGTTTCTCTGGTCTTTCACATTATATCGAAATTACGGAACTTCACAGAAAAATAAATATACAAACAAACAGGTAAAATTCACTTTAAACTGATCAACTGTAAGTGTGTAACATTATGAATACCTTATCCTCATACAACTGTAAAGAACAGGGAGTTAAACTGCTAACTTGTTGGCAAAAAAAGCAGAATAGCTATATTATAACTAAAGTATCCTCTGCAGAACACCTCTCCAGTGCTGCCACCTGCGGTTTAATCAAGGGTGTTAAAGTAGCCTAGTTGTAATGTACTATCATGGCCAAAATAATGTTCACATGACTTTGTTATACACGATTTTTCTCTAAGCCTACAAGATAGGCCACCCAACTAACGTAGAGTGGGCGGTGTGTGATTCTGAGAGTGTGTGCGTGAAGGAGCAAGGGTTGGAATTTTCTTTTCTTTAAGAGGAAACATTATCACATGTCCTGGGGTCTGGAAAGATGTTCATGATTTCTTGTAGTGTGTAGCAAATAATAAAAAAACGTAAGCAAGTCGTATTTCAAATACCAAAACAGGAAACCTAACACCATTTTTATTTTAGGTGGGCCACTAGTTGAAGTGTATTGTAAAGTTTAATTCAAATTGTCCAATAGAAAAGATCCTTACCGAACATGGAGAATAAAAAATGAACTTGAAACCCATGGTTTCTTTCTTATTTCTTTCTTAATGAATTCCATAGAACACTAACGTTATGAATGAAAAACAAGAGAAAAGGTCTGTTTCTATCAGTTCTGAAAAATAGGGCACGATATTTATCCTTTATAATTTCTGATATTATGTTGTTATTTACGTTATTTTGTGTGTGCGTTCGTACGATATTGTGTGTGCGTGCATGTGATAAACATCGAAACGAGTATGCTTTCTTCCGAGCGCCGTATCTTACTTGGTAAAACGTTCGTTTCGTTCTCCGGAGGTCCTCGGTTCAGTACCAGCGGCTGACTGTCCTGACTTAGGTTTTCCCAGTGTTTTCCCACTGCGCATAAAAAAGATTGCGACAACGAATGCCGGCCAAATGGCACCTTTTTATCCCATAATCGTGTCTGGTAAACAGACCCCCTCTTCCTCCTTCCTTCGTCTCGCCCATACTGAAATCAGCAAACATCATGAGCACGTTTTGTGTTTCAAAATAGACATGTATTGGTATCGATAAAATGAAAGAATAGAGGCGAGACGAATCAATATACATAAGTTGATGGAGGGAGAAATTTTAACACATACAATGAAACATTGAAACCGATCGTATGTCTGTTAGACAGGGGCAGAGAAATGAGAGAGAGAGAGAGAGAGAGAGAGAGAGAAGGGGAGATAGAAGAAGAAGAAGAACAGATAAAAATTTGGAATTTAAACGTAGTTAAAATATTAAGTTCAGTTCCCACAGTAAAAAGTTCAGTTCCCACAAATCAAATCTAACAGCAAGAGAGAAGTAACTTTTGGATTTTATATTTTTTCAGGGTTATTCCAATATATAAAGGGTGCTTCAAACATTCATTAAGTCACTTTCACAATGGAGAGCAAACATCGTGGTCAGATTAAATACTCATGATTCCAGTGAAACTCCAGAGTTTTGAGACACATCTAGGATAATGTCAAAAGTGTAACAAACATTCTTTGTTTGCGCGAGGCTAGTTTGCAAATTCGGTGAGGCTTATTAAACATACTGGTTCGGAGTACTTTGTAATCCCGAAATTCCCAGTTCATAGATTTTCCAGACCGGGTCAATCGGTTTACGGGGTCACTTATGTTTGGGTCAGGCCCTATCAAAAGGTCATCAAAAGTGGCCCGGAATTGGCTCTGGAACACGCACAAAAAGAGAGAGTTTGTGTAAAGTAAGAGAAAAAATAAAGATAGAGAGAAGAAGACGCAGCGAAGACACGATAACAATACATCAAGAAAGAGAGGAAGAGAGAAAGACCAATGAAAAACATGAAAACTAGATTATCATTATGCCAAATAGCACACACACTGTTTGCTCGGATTATGACCAGTGATGCTTTGTTCTCCACAACCCGAAGATAAATCTCTGTTTGAATACTTCAGTGTATGCGAAAAAGGAACTGGCTGTTGGGGAATCGAACCCAGGTTTTCAAATTAGAAGTCCAGCACGCTAGCGATACTCCACGAGTGAATCTCTAGTCAGAATGTGCCTAACATATGTTATAGTGTTTCTTTCTAAGGATAATAACAGGAAAAGTGCATATTTCTGATCAATGACGTGTTCTTAACCCCCTGGGACTTGATTTGGACTTTTCCAACCAACATTCGTAAATCGTCTTTCTCTCTTTAGTGACTCAGGTGCTTCATCCCACAGTCGGAAATATTCTCCGTTTTGTATGAGAAGTAATGATTGCTTGCTTTGTAAAAAGAATCTTTAGCGTTAACAGGTTTCGAACCCATGTTGGTTTGTTTACGTACTGAAATGCCCAGCGCGTTTCCTCTACTCCATTTTGCCAACGATCTTAACAGCTATGAATAACCAAGTTCAATTGCGAGGAAACTGTAACACTGAGTCTATGTGTTACATTTTGTCTGTATGTATTGTGTGCTAAGT
>JAGDQP010030447.1:0-22608 GCA_022664845.1 Lepisma saccharinum | reverse complement strand
TCCTTCAAGGTGTAATTTTGATGACGTCACTACTAAAAAACCTGGGGGATTGGGACAAGACACCCAAGTGAATAATATTATTAGTGAACCCTAGACAACGAAATAGCAATAACTTCCTCTGTAACGCCAATTTGCATACAACAATATGGTTGGCCCCGGACTAGTTACTTTCAGGAGATCACTCCTGAAATCGAAAGAAGTAAAAAAGTTCCTATGAACGTAGGTGAAAATCCGCTTCGCTTTGGAGATACAGCGTTTCCAACTTTCAGCCCAAAGTCGACGCCTAGCAATGGCAAGAAATTAATAACTCTGTAAGTCAGAAACGACCCCTACAATGAAAATTACGTTTTCGGAAATTTGTTTCTACCAACATGGTGGACATCAGGAGTGCAAACACGATGCCACCGGTTTGTCAGTGTTGCAAACCATTTTGCTCCGTATAACGTTTATTTTTTTTAATGGCACTACGTCGTATTGTTGGATATTTCACATATTCTGATTAATGATGATAAAGAACATACTTAAAGCACATACCACAGTATTGCAGACTATGGATGAGACCGAAAGGTTTTCGCAATCTTATACAAACTATGGGTCAATCCATCTGAAATCGTCTAGCTTGGTTGCTCGACCTCTTTCAAAAAATATATATTTTTATATTTATATTCCTTATATAAGAATAGTTCAAAACGGATATTCTTTTATTTCTATCCCCATCGATTAATTAATGGCCACCGTTTTTGAAGTCGTTTACCAAATTTGCAATATCTCCACACTGCTTTATCATAGAACATTTAAACAAAAACAATTTCTTCCTTTAAAGTCTGCTTAATAATTTTAGTCCTCTGCGTGAACAACCTAAATCGTAACGAAAGTGGTCAAAATCGTATTCAAATGTGATTGTCAAAATAGAATAAATTTCTATTTTAAGGGTGCTTTATCGTACGGATGGGATTGAATGTCAACGTTGATATTTTGTGTACTATCACACATCAAACTAACGTATATTCAATGTATACAAAATATGAAGGTTGACATGTGGTTTCTTAATTCTTTTATGAATTTTCGAAAATTCGAAAATTCGTATTTTATGCGTATTGGAGGCCCGATATATTTGGTGGGATAAAATATAAAAATCATCACGGGTTATACAGTTATATAAGAATATATGGTGGAAATTTCAACTTTGATATTTGAGTTTGAACGGATTATTGATTTGCACATTGGGTATTAATAAAGATCGTGCGAGCTTTGGAGGCCCAATACCTCTGGTGTCAGACGAGATAAGATTTCCACATGTTATATACTTGTGTAAGGAGAAACTATGGCAGAAATTTAAACCTTGATGTTTGAGTTTGAACGGAGTTCCAAATTTTCAAATTGGGGATAAATAATATTCGTGCACGCTTCGATTTGGACTTTCAAAATTTGCAAAGAAATCAAAGAACCATATATCAGCCTTCATATTTTGTATACATTCAATATATACAGTACTTTGATGTTTGATAGTATCAACGTTGATGTTCAATCCTATCCGTACGATAAATCCCTTTAAAACAGGAATTTATTCTATTTTGACAATCACATTTGGATACGAATTTGACCACTTCCGTTACGTTTTAAGCTTTTCACGCAGATGACTAAAATTATCAAGCATACCTTAAAGGAAGAGATTGCTTTTGTTTGAATGTCCTATCATAAACCAGTACGGAGATACTACATTTTTTTGTAAACGACTGCGGCCATTAATTAATCGATGTGGAGAGAAAAAAAAGAATATCCGTTTTGAACTATCCTTATATGAGGAATGTAATATAGAAAAATTATATATACAGGGTGAGGCAAAAGTCGGTTAACACCCCTGTAGCACACGAACGGCTTGGCGTTCACACTTGGATCACTGTATATGTTGTTCGGGTGGGTCATGGACCATATTGCACGACATGGGTGTCATGGCGGTCATCTTGGATCTCACTTTGGAATTATAAATGGGAAGGGGGGCATGTGGGGTATCATTTGACACGAACGTGAGCTCAGATAAACAATGATGCAATCCATGTTCACCTACCTGTGTTGGTTAAGAAGTTATTGCGTTACAAAGTATGAAACCTGGGCATTACAGCATGTTGTTCTCTGTTGTTCCAGGTGATGTAAGATGTCGCTAACAATCCCAGAACGAATCGAGATCGTGGATAAGAGTGGTGGACGATCTGCCAGGGTGATTGTGTCGGAGTTTAATGCATCCCACCCAGAGAGGGAGAACATCTCACACGTTGCAGTGTTCAAGTTGCTGAAGAAGTTCCATGAGACGGGCTCTGTGCACGACAAGGATCGATCTGGACGCCCACGGACCGCTACTGCCGACGACAAGGCGACAGACGTGTTTTCTGCTGTAGTGAAAAACCCAAAACGCAGTTATCGTCGTGTGGCATCCATAACAGGAATCAGTCAGCGATCAGTGCTACGGGTGATGCATGTGAACAAGTGGCACCCGTAAAAGCTGCAACTCCAGCAGCGTTTAACAGAGGATGATCCAGACAGGCGCATGCAGTTTGCAGAATGGGTCACAGCAAGGTGTACGGACGATTCCATGTTCCCACTTTGTGTTCTTTTCTGTGATGAGGCATTATTATTCGTCCACGGAGAGGTAAACAAACAAAATCACTGGAGTGACTGGATACTGGAGTGACACAAACCCAGATTGACGACAAGACAGCAAAGAAGTGGGTGGGGAAAAGGTGATGGTCTGGTTTGGAATCTGGGGACGCGCATTATTGGACCGTTCTTCATCCACGGCACCGTGACTGGTGAGAAATATCGTGCTCTGCTCGAGGATGAAGTGTTCCCTGCCCTCTTGAATTAGGCCGGTGATTTCCCATCATTTTTCCAGCAAGACGGGGTTCCACCTCAGTATCCGTTATGAGCACGCCAATGGCTCCATACACAATTTCCGGGCCATTGGATTGGGCGACGGGGACCCATAGAGTGGCCATCACGATCCCCAGATCTTATGCCGCTAGACTTTTTTCTCTGGGGCCATCTGAAGAACTTCGTGTATCAAGAACCTATCCGTGATATCAACCATCTTATGCAGCGCATTCTCCAATGTTGTAAAACCATCGACCCGGACTTGCTGTTGCGAGTCCATGCGAATTGGAAGAGGCGCCTTGTAGTGTGTCTTGCTTAAGAAGGACAGCACATAGAGCACATGCTGTAATGTCCAATTTTCACACTTTGTAACGCAATAACTTCTTAACCAATACAGGTAGGTAAAAATGGACTGCATCATTGTTTATCTGAGCTCGCGCTCGTGTCAAATGATACTACACATGCCCACCTTCCCATTTAAAATTCCAAAGTTGGATCCAAGATGGCCGCCATGACACCCATGTCGTGCAATATGGTCCATGACCCACCCGAACAACATATACCGTGATCCAAGTGTGAACGCCAAGCCGTACGTGTGCTACAGGGGTGTTAACCGACTTTTGCCTCATCCTTTATATTGAAAGAGGTCGAGCAACCAAGCTAGACGATTTCAGATGGACTGACCCGTAGTTTGTGTAAGATTGCGAATCATTCATAATTTGCTACACTGTGATGTGCGCTGTTTATCATCACTAGAAGATGTCAAATATCCAATAATACGACGTAGTGCCATTTGAAAAAAAAATCGTTATACTGTACATGGTTGGCAACACTGACAAACCGGGGACATCGTGTTTTTACTCTCGATGTCCACCATATTGCTAGAAATAAATTTCCGCAAACGTAATTTTCATTGAGTGAGTCTTTTCTGACTTATTGAGAATTATTAATTTCTTTCCATTGCTAGGTGTCGACTTCGGGCTTAAACTTGGAAACGTCGTATCTACAAACTGAAGAGGAAGAATTTCACCCATGTCCATAGGAATATTTTTACTTCTTTCGATGGCAGTAATCACCCAACGAAAGTAACGTCTTTAATCTGAATCACCTTGGATATATCGATTATTTAACTTCTGTGAATTTCGAGGTTTCCCCCCCCCCCCCTCGTAGCTCAGCTCCTCCTTGCCCATCGCACCTTAAATTTTAGTATTCTCCACATCTCACCATCCTCTATCAGATGCACTATGTTTGATTCGGATATCGTGACCATCCCTTGTAAGATTATCAATAAATCATCAAACAGTCTGAAGCTACGGGGAACACGGACAGGTTCTTAGTTGCACTTCTGGTATAATACGGATTATCACAAACACCAATGTATGAATGTGCATATGTTTGTGTATATTAGCTGATATGCCGGTCCTTTGGTGAGGGACAAATCGAACAATCCTGCTACTCCTCCTCGGTCAACAATCTCGCGATTGGTTAGTTACAGCTCTTCACCTTTTCCTCTTCCTAATTTAAACCAAACATATCCGTTCTTCTGTGCAAGCCAAACAACATTGGTGTTGTGTAGATTGCATTTCCCTTCCTGATTCAGAAGCAGATACGATGTTACTTATACCAAATATAGCGGCCGCCCTTCAGTGTAAAGAAATGAGAGGCTCAGAAGGCTCTAGTCAAATGAAAGGCTCAGAAGCAAAGGGATGGAAGAGACAATAAATCATAAGTTCCAGTTCATCGTTTCATATTTCATGTTAAACCAGACATATTAATAAATTTGAACTTCGTTTATTTTCAAATATCACTTGGGGCATCCCTTGAATGCGTATATTTCACACTCTCTATGGATAAGGGATTATTCTACGAATTTGAAATTATGTTGCGCACAAATTTTCTTTCTCATTTTAACTTTTTTACTGTCTCCAAGTTAGCTGAATTTCGAGCTTTTAATGCAGCAAAAACTATTTAATCTCACCATCCACAATTTTTAACTAAAATCGATCGTCTTTGAAAGTTCTTCTCTTCAAGTTAGTGTGACTATGGAAGGAGCTCCTATTTTCACAATCCTTTTTTCCATTCACCTACTTTCTGTGTCATTTATTACATTCATCATTAAGACAAAAATGAGCAATTGTACGTTACAATATAGCGTCGCGTTTAAGGTAGAAGGGCGAAAGTTACATTCACAAAATTTTACAGAAGTTTTTCGAAGCGAAATAAGTCTTTGGAAAATTGTAGTTTTTATACCTTTGTTTCTATTTGAATTTTTGTTAATATTTTTTCATAGTTGCTCATAAAAAAACAGATGCTACGTGCCACATATATTTAATGAGCACCATTTTGTGCTCTGATGAAATTTTATTTTTAAGGAATTCACTTACACCCTTCAATAATCATTCAGCTTATTTTTGTAACTTCTTACAAATTGGATATAGACCCATGTCTTTGCATTATTGTTCTCTAAACTTAAATGTGTCTCTTGATTTTATTTGTTGAGAAATTCCTTCGTATTCTTTCTCTACTTTGCAATAATATTATACAAATTTGTTTGCCAACTTCATGTGCTAGTTTTTAATGTTTCAAAAAGCAAGCGCATTATTCACAAAGAATGCGCTGTATTTTTATGGTTTTAATATCTTCGGAAATTCCCCAGAAATATATGTAGTTAGTCACACCACCTGCTCCGTCAGCTTTATACCCATTCGCAACATCGTGGCAGACCACAAATATCAATAGAAGCTAGGTAAAGAGCCTCTTTTGCGTAAAACTACTTCTGTCAAAAAGTTAACATCTTATTTTAGGACTAAAATCAGTGCCCTTCGGTTCAGGAGGAGGGATGATAGGTACAAAATAGCTTCGGAAATATAAGTCTAATGGAAAGATAATTCTGCTGTAATAAATATCGGAAGTGCTGAGTGGTGGTATGTTTAAAAGGGTGGTCGCCCAGAGGAATTTCAGTGTATTTAGCCATTTGAAATCTAAAATTTAGCAAAACTAAACGAACAATTCAATGCAGATGAAAATGAAATGCACATTTACAGCTGCCTTCCTCATTAAATAAACCCATTTCAAGCACTGGCGTAATACATCATTTTCCCTTTAGATGAGGACAATGGTGTTTTAAGTTGTCGAAGTTCAGTTGAAGTTGAAATGGTTATCGAAATTGTAAAAGAATAATGACGTTTTTAAATATTAGTCCTATATTTTGAAACGACTATAAATCTAAAATTTTATTGCCATCAAATGATTCACAATGAAAATTTGTTGAAATAGGAACGTATTACGAAGTATGTTGATACCAGTAGAATCCAATAAAATTAATGTACGTGAGTCTTTCTGTGACACAATTAAAAAAAACTGTAGCAATGCTAGAACCATTCAAACTGACAGATAGAACCAGGAAGTGAAGAGACAGAATCTCAGAATATTGGCCAACATGTGAAGGGTCTCTTTTAAGCAATTGGAATCTGTGTATTTTGCGAATCTCCCCCTCCCCCTTCCCATCAACACAAACACCAGCACGCACAAGAGTGGACGAGCCTCGGAGGGTATAGTTGAACGAGATCAATATAGAGAGAGGGTCAATTCAGATCCCCCAAATATTGCATTCCACACGTGTCATTCGCGTCACAGGGCGAGATGCCGCAATGTGAGGGTGTGTATTGGAGCTTGCAGCAGAAACGATTGGAAATTGGCTTTCATCCCCTCCCCCTCCCGAATCGTCCTATCCTATGCCAATTCTTCTTTGAAACATTCCGCACTCACCCATCGCGTCAAAAACCACAGTGTAAACTCCCCATCCACCTTGACTTTAATTCTGCTCTATGGCCAAAGAACCTCACATCAAATTCCCGTTCCTACTTTTTTTCTTTATATATTTCTGGCAACGGTTTTCGGGTAGAAGCAATTCGAAATGTGTCACTGATATGCAGCGAACTCTTATTAATATTTTAGTTGTTTTTCGTTTTTTTCTCTCTCTCTCTCTCTTGAGTTGAAAAAATATGGTTATAGAACTCAAATTTGCGTTTCATAAATTTAGTTGAAATAGTCCGGGATGCCTATAGATGATGTTTGCAACTAAGAAACATTTAAACTCAAATTAAACTAGGAAATCGTTGTGCATTTTAATCGGCGTTTGCACTACTTTGACAAACTCGTGAATTGAATATATATTCGGCAATTAAATAAATGAGAAACATTTACAATGAAGCGCTACTATTCAAATCTATATTTATGTGATTATCAGGCAGCAATGGGAGATTTGGGGATTTGCAGAAAAATGGAATTATATATATATATATCATTGCGCCACTTTCTTCCTCTGGGAATATATCTATAACTCGTCAAAGAACCTCACGCCAAAACGACGTCCTCATTGTTGCAGCTAACTCAAAGAAGGTCAAATTTGAATCAGAATAACGCATTTTGTTTCAAATTGTCCTACAGACCTTCATTCGATATACTATTCTAAAATATGCCAGTGTCTCATTCAAATAGCAAACAATGGTGATACTCTGTGCTACACCCAAAACACAAAAGTTCCAAATTTAATGTCAATGCTTTAATTTGTTAGTGTAATATAAGTCGTAATGTCACTTATAATATATTTGAAGATTGCTCTAATATGATCGGTGTAAAATTCGTGTATAAAGTCAAGAAATCGTGAATTTTGAATAGAAAAATAGTTCACAAAATTTCGATCTTTCCAGAATTTTAACAAAATTCGTAAAATCACTCGTAAACGTAAGCACTAAGTTTAAGAAATTTTGGATACCTTCCGTCATATTAAGAGGCAGCGATACTTGGCAAAACAAGTGTTCAATTTTGCAAAGATTTGATACATTTCTGGAAATATCGTCATTTTATCCCGTTCTTTCGAAAAAAATGACATGATAGTCTTTTGGATATAATGCATTGTAGGGATCATTCGATATGTATATCATTCGAATAAAATCTTTATTGATTATTTTGTCTTAAAAATGGAGGTAACTGTAATAACTTCAGTAACAACTTTGTAATGACAAGTTATTTCTAGAAAGAAAATACCTCTTAAACCTTCATTTATGTATTTTTTACCTTGACAGTCGTAATAGTTTACTGTATACTCAGTAGTATGCACTTAGGCAGCATGTGTTATGGCAATCGAGAACATTTGAGAATGTCCTGTATATGATTGAAATAAACCTTTAATAATTCTTGAAATTATGTCTTCCGTTTTTTCTCAATTTAAAAATCTACAAAAGTGTTGAGGTTTGTACCGACTAGTAGAAAATATACTGCCTTATATGCAACCCAAATAGCATATAAACAGTGTGGGTTGTATATTGGTTCAAAATGCTACACAAGATTAAAAATAAAGCTCGTAGTCGGAGCATAACACTACGCCCACCAACCCTTGGGTCAAAAGTTTTGAGACCAGGCCACGCATATGGCAGGCCTTGTGGTCAGAGGTGAGAGGATCACATCGAATCCAACCCACATGGATATTATACTGGTCCGCTATCAAAACAATCACTAATGAGAAAATTGATAACAATAATATATTAGATATTGAATAAATTGCTACTCTTGTCTTTTAAATTTCCCGCTTTCTTGAGGAGTATTCGTAGTTCGTGTTCTGGCCACCTGAAAAACAAAATTGTAATGGTAATTAATTTTTGGCCCCGTTAAATTTTATAAAATTGTGAAGTGGCCCTTCGAAAAATATTACTGAGAAGAGATGGTCTACAGTATTAATACAGTCAAATTAAGTAGGCTTGCAGAGTTTAGGGCAAATTGGTCCAATATTCTGGATTTGTATAGTACACATACATATTTACATGCTTATACTAAATATAAAGACAAATTTTCAATTTAATATATAATATCGCCTAATCAATTTGTCTAACAGTATACGTGAAAAGATCGTTTTATCACCAGACAGTTGTAAATATAGAAAATAGAGAGACGTAAAGACCAACATTTTTCTCCTTCCAATGACATCTGATTTCTTTTTTCGTTTACACGATACAAGTTAATCTTTCACCTTCAATCTCTCGCTTATTTCTCCAATGAATGTATTGTGTTTGATTGCCTTCTAACATACAATGGCATGCGTTTTGTATACATTTCTCCCGATCCTTTCTATCTCAGCACTTCTGTTCACTACATTTCTTTCTCCCCCCCCACGCTTTCATATATCCCCTGCTTTAAAAAGTTTTGTCTCCCTCACTCCTGTTCCGTTACGTGCTTTTTTCACCCCTTCACGCTAACTGCACCCCTATTCACTTTCAGAGAAACTATTGAAATTATCGTAGGCATCCAATTTAATCAACTCATTTTGTTTTCACTCAAACTGATCAGGCGCGCGCGCCCGAGAGAGACGCATGCCATCGGAGATTTTGTTTTTATTCCACCCTCGGTGTTCACTTTCGCTCTCTTTCTCCCCTCTATTCTCATTTCGTTTCTCTCTCCCCTTCTTTTGCCCTTATCTACATCTACATACCACTTCCATTAGTGTATGTAATTTGAAGTTTCGCTCAATAAAAATTTGTGTGAAACTGTGTTAGAACTCTTCATTCTTATTCTCCCATGTCATGTCCCCCTGCGCATATATATATATATGTATAGAGAGAGAGAGAGAGAGAGAGAGAGAGAGAGAGAGAGGGAGAGAGAGAAAGGGTGTTAGAAAAGAAAAGTACTGAATAAAACAACACTTCATTGCTTTACAGTCTCAGTTAGTGTTGTCAACTATGTAATATTTAAGTTTCATTCCCTCAAGAGAACCGAAAATACGTTATTTCTCTTTTATTAAGCTGCAAATACAGATAAATTTTCAGAATGTTTCACCAACAAACTTTTGCGGCCGCTAAAAGTATTACGGAAATATTTTTTAGTATAGTCAAATTCATTTTCAAGTTACAGTTTAATTTCAAGAAATGAAAATGAGCTAATTTGAATAATTTTTGTCATAGACAAGACATCATCATATTCAGCTTAATGAAGGCCTCTTCTTTTCTTTCCACATATCTCGGTCTGCTGCTGTCATTATCCATGTAGCTTCCGAAAACACTTGATTTCATCTACCCATCTATCATTTGGACGTCGTTCCGGTCGTTTCTTTTCTCTAGGAATCCAATGTAGTACATTTGTCGTCCATCTTCCATCTGTTCCTCTAGCTATGTGAGCGGCCTATCTCCACTTCATCTTCTTCGAAGTCTTGATAATATCTTCTACATTTGCTGTGGCTCAGATGGTAGCGCGTCTGACTACCAATCGGGCAGTCCGGATTCAAATCTCGGCCAGAACACTGGAGACTTTTCTCACAGTGTTCCCATGCCACTCAGCCTCCTATCAAATTGAGTACCGGAGTGTCCTTGGTATTCCTGGACATCTTGGGAAAGTAAAGGCGGTCGAGCGTGGGACTGACCACCCCCATCTCTCTTCATACCGTAGGTCAAGAATATGTGGAGCGCTACCTCCACATCCCCCATGCGCCGTTCACGGTGCGTGCGTATCGCACAGGGGATGACTTTACCTTTTTTACATCTGTTTGTGCTCGAATCCATTCATTTGTCTTCCTGTCAATCCTAGTTATTCCTAACATGCACCTCTCCATTGCTCTTTGAGTGACTTTTAATCTTTGAGTCGTTTGCACATTCAGTGTCCATGTTTCACAGCCGTACATCATTACAAGTAAGACATACTGATTGTAAGCTTTACGCTTCAGACACAATGGTAGTTTGCTTTTGAAAAAAGTGTACGCTTCCAAACGAACTCCACGCCATCTTACATCTTCTATTTTTCATCAGTGTAACTTGACATTCGATGTCTTAAGCTGGCCTAGCTAAACATACAAATCAACTATGACTATTGTCTCTCCTTCTTTGCAGCATCTTGATTGCACATTACTTTTGTTTACTTAAATTCATTTTAAGTCCTATTTTCGAACTCTGATTACACAGCTCTTCCATTCTGGTTTGTAGTTCTTCTGCACTTAAAGCAAACAGGACTATATCATCAGCGAATCGTAGGTGATGAAGATATTCGCCATTGATTTTTATTCCAACTTCATCCCAGTTTAAATTTTGGAACATACTTTCCAGAACAGCTGAAAACAGTTTTGGATAAATTGAGTCTCCTTGCTGTACTCCTTTTCCAACTTCAAATTTGTCACTTTCTTGATGTAGCCTAATGGCAGATGTAGCAGTCGAGTAAATGTTTCGTAGTAACTTGATGTATGCATTTTCGATGCCTTGATGTTCGAATGATTTAAGCCAAGGAGACTGAATCGAAAGCTTTTTTTTAAAAATCTATGAATTCCAGACAAAGTGGAAGTCCATATTCATTATCCCTTTTCATAACTTCATTCAATGTTTGTATGTGGTCCATTTTGCTAAATCCACGACGAGATCCGGCTTGTTCTTTTACCTGGTTAAAATCTAATCTCGTTCAACGTGATTCAAAAGAACGTTGGTGAACATTTTGTATAGAACTGACCGTAAACTAACTGGTCTGTAGTTTTAGACGCGTTCTTTGTCCTTTTCTTTTTTGTACTACAAAATTATAAAAGAATTATTTCAACTTGACGGTATTTCTCTCTTCCTCAGGCACATCGGAAATAATTTAGCAAGATCCTCTTTCATGTTTTCACCTCCTCACTTAAACATCTCTGCTCTGAGTCCATCTTCCCCTGGTGATTTTCCGTTCTTCATCCCACGAAGTACTTTATCCACGTCTTCTTTCATTACGTCTGGGACATCTACAATATACATCATTTTCTTCTGAGTCTTCATTTCCTAGCTCCTCTTCGGAGTAGTACAATTCTCTGTAGAAAATTTCAAATATTTTTATAATTGCTTCCTTATTTCGTGTTACGGTCCCGTCTGGTCTCTTAACTGCAATTATTTGCTTTTTCCCTATCATGAGCTGCTATTTGGTTTTCTTCAGAGTCTTGTTTACCTCGATTGTATTTCTTACAAGATTTTCTTTATACCTTCGTACATCCTCTCTTATTTTCTTCCTTACGGACTTACTGTTTTATTTAGCTCTATGTACTCAATCTTCCTTATGTAATTTTCCTCTTCTTTAATTTTCTTTCTTTTCTTCATCAAGGGTTTAGTTTCTTCTGAGATTTTGCCCTTTTTTTATGCCTGCTATTTCCTTGGCAGTGTCTCTTATTATCTCAGTCAGTATTTTATTTCTGCTATTGATGTCTTCTTTATCTTCTAACTCGTCCAAGGCGCTGAATCTGTTGCTTAGTTTTATCTCGAATGTCTGTCTGCGTTTTCCTAGGTTTTCCAGATCTAAAAGTGGCGGTTTTCCTTTGATAAGCTTCTTTCTCTCAAGTCTAGTATTTAGTTTCAGCTTACATCTCACCATTCTAGGATCACTCGAGATTTTGAAGCTGTGCAGAACAGACCCGTCTTGAAGAATTTCCCTGCTATTCGATAAAATATAATTTATTTCGTTTTTAGTCCCATTTTGGCCTTTCCATGTCTACTTCCTCTAGGGCGGTTTCTTGAAAAATGTGTTGGAAATGAACAGTCTGTTGGCTTCTGAGAATTCCACTAACTTCTCTCTTCTCTTGTTTCTTTTGACAAATCCAAAGTTTCCCACTTTCATGTTACTGCTCTGCTTAGTTCCTACTTTCGCATTGAAGTCTCCCATTACAATTTTGTAATTCGATTTGCTACTATCCAGAATTTTCTGTATCTCCTTGTATATGTCTTCGACTTCCTCCTACGGATGTGACGTTGTTGGAGCATATACTTGTATAATTTCTATATTGTATCTCTTGTTTATCTTTATTATTTCTCGTGGGATTCTATCTGAAATTCTTCAATTTCTATGATCCGTGTCTTCAGGTCTTTATTTATTATAAAGCCAACGGTTGTCAGTTTGCCATAGACAAGACGTACAGACCAATCGCAATATTTCCTATAGTATGATATTCTCCAAGGACATTTCCCATTGTAATTCCTTATATTCTCTGTGATAACTCTCTATATTCTCCTTGCTATCTCCCTATATTCCTATGGTAACTTCTTATATTCTCCATTATAATTCTTTATATTCCCCATGATAACTGCTATATTCCCCTTGATAGCTCCCTACATTCTCCATAGTAACTGACTATTGTCCCATGGTAACTCTGTATATTCCCATTGTCATTCCTTATATTCCCCATGATAACTCCTATATTCCCCTTGGTAACTTCCTATACTATCCCCATGGTAACTCCTTGTAATCCTCATTTTTATATTTTATTGTCAGTGATAACTCTCGATGTTCCTCTTGGTAACTCCCTACATTTCCCATGAAAATTGAATAGGCACTGCATTGAAGATTCGAACTTGATTGGCCATGACATCATACTACTACACCAAAAGCTTGAATCAGTTCATTCGCTTGTGGAACCACTATCGCAGGAATATTCGGCCCTGCGCGTGTACTGTGTGCTACGTTACGTTTGAATACTCACGAAGTTTTAAAAAATCAATCAACATTATACAGTCTTCAACAAAAACAGTTGAATTAAAATTTATTTCGTTTTGAATAGTCGCCATAAGAAAGCGACGTGGTAAAGTTATTTGAGATTTATTTTTCTTTGTTACTTTGATTTCTACCGGAAACCAGAAAGGACATTCACATATATCGTTAGTCTTCATCTCGCTGGTTTCTCTACTAAAAAGCCTCACTTCATTTATGGTGGCCGAACGGGCTGAGTCAGTTTTTATAGTTTCGTTGCTGGCGGGAAAGACATGTGGGTGCAATGTGAACTGTGATTTGTATAGAGCCTCATCTTTGCGGCTGTACGCTACCTCTGGCTCGGGATATTGTGTTCTGGCGTTTAGACAAAACTAACGTTATTAGCAGGAACATAGCCTGCTTCGAATTTCACATAAAACTCTTAATTGAATGGCTTATAATGGCATTTTGCTTTACTCTGTATTCCAAGATATGGAGAAGTTTCCACGATATGGAGAAAATATTTCTGTACACTGAAAAAAAAACTGTTTGACAAAGATTTGGATACTCAATTTTATTGCATTTTTCTTCCTTGCATTGTAATTTTTGAGCTCATGCTGAACAGTGTTATTCATGTTTTCGTTCTCAGTGCAAGCAATCCTGGATTATGTTACCCCCGCTGGGAAATGACAATTATCGATATTGCACTGGCATCATGATACAAATTGAGGAATTTCTTGAATTAAAAAGTAGCGGACCGCGGTCTCAAAAGTAAAATTCTCTGGTTTTCCTGACCACGTGGCACCTTACTTGAATAAAAGCCGATTAGCAGAATTCTGAGGGATTTTAGTGCTCATTTGCTTTCCCATTTTCAAGGTTTTTACATCTAAACATCCATCTCTGTTCCTACAAATCCTACTTGTTTCTCCGAAACCGAAAAACATTCCACCTGAAAAGAAAACAGATTTAGTGCTTGGGATTGATCAAGAAAACATAAATTCGACCACCATTGTGGATATTTTTTAGTAGGTTCGCTACACTGCCGATGCTTATAAAATTTGTACGTCTACCCTGTTTGAAAGGTACTCATCGCTAAGAAGCAGAAAGAAAATAAACCAAGTGTTAGACATTTGACCTTATAGTTGTCACTCATGTCATCACTTCTTTTTTAAGCGTCAGGAAGTGTATATATATTACATTCATGGAAAGGAAAATTGTTGTTAGGGGGAGGGGATGTGTTCCAAGGGAAAAGAAAATTAAGCACACAATTTTTCTCTTGACTGACTCCGTTCTAGAGACGGGGTGATAAGGGTAAATGTTGTAGAAGAGGGAGAGATCAGTACAGCCAGCATCCTGAAGGGGACAAGGAAGATTGGATTGGGTTGAATTGATACAATGCTAAAATGGGATCAAGGGTTTTCCCAACTAATATTATTCAGAAGAAAAAACGATGCTATGGCTTGTAAGAACCATTGGTTAATCATAGCTGCGGGAGAACACATAAGAGGGAGGATGAAACACGTAACACTTGTTGTATACAAGATTGGAATAAAGCTTACATGAAGGGGAGGAGGAGAGAGAGGAAGTCAGGCTATCAATAACTGTGTGTGACAAACTCACAGGAGCATGAATTGAAAGCTATGTTCACCAAAGCAGAATTATGGTGTAAGAATAATACATTGACGGATACACACAATTTTGTATTTGAATTACCCTCTTAAAATCAACTTACATTGCGTAAACTCTCTAAAATAATTTTATATTCGATTACATACTTTTGTTTAATAGTACAAACGAAAATTTGACTCTTCAATCAATAGTTCATATTCATTTAAACAGTTATTAATCTGCTTTCTCTTTATCCCCTGCGTGTGCGTTCTCTATAAACAATAGGTCTAAACAAGAAATTTTCGGTTTAAAATTGTTTAGTTATTTCTTAGTTTTACATTGTCACATGTCACGTCACTTAGTACAAAATCATTCGCAAGATTACTTAATAACAAGGTTTATGATGTGGACAAGCAGAGTTGTATTGCATGAACACTAGACAAAGCATTTTTAGAGCTACAAAAGCCTGCTGGACAGCCTCTTAGACTCGAAATTTAGTGATCTTATGAGGATTTCCTATGGCGCTTGATCATCATTCAAGAGGCTGCGGGTTCAAAGCCCACCTGGGGAATGGATGTTTGTGGAATTTAATCTGCATTGCTCTCATGTCATCCTGACGGGCCGAAGTTCATAGTTACTGGAATGGTCCATATAAAATAAAGTTTACCGAAGTCCTTTATGAGAATTTCTCCGAAATAGATCTTCGAAATGATTTTGAAACTTAAACGAATTCTGAGAATTGTTTGTATATATTTCGTTGTCTCTTCTTTTTAAATTTCACTAAGAGTGTTTCCTTTTACATAACTTTTTATTTGAAGTTATGAGACCAAAGAGTTGCCATTACATAAGTTTATTGATGAAGATGCTGAATTGTTGAATGTGGACTAAATAGAAGGCGCTCTTTACCCTCCACTGTTTAGAAATGAGCTGTGGGTTAAGCGTAAAGACTGCCTGAAACTGAGTAAACGAAAAATATTATGGATGTCAGTGAAAGAAGAGGTCTACCACGAAGTCAAGTGTGATTATTATTCACTTTCATTCGTTTGGCATTTGTTTGCAACCTGAAGCATCACTGCTTGTTGCCTGATGGACCCTGGGGTTAATAGTAATCACTTGGTTGGCTTAGGTTTCTTTCTCACTGACTGGCTCAATTGTATTTCTTTTTTCCGAAACGAATCAGTGGTTAAAAATATGGGCGATCAAATTACGGTGCGAGAATCCAAATTTCAGAAAGGCAAGCAGTCTGAATCTCTAGAGAATCAAGCAATCCTGCATAACTCATTAAATCCATCATGTTAATGAATGTTAATATCGTTCCTTTTCGGTTCTACTCGATTAATATTGTGGTTTGTTGTATATTTGTTGGACTATTACGATGTCTTTCGAAGAACTACCTCCGAAGAAAGGAATAGCAAAGTTAGGGAACACGGTCTCTGTCCTAGTTACCATACCGATGTTGGCATGAGAAATTGAAGATAACCCTGCAGAACCTCAGTGTCTTAACTTGCACTGACTTCACTACATAACAATCACCTGCGATAGTGCGATGTAATGCATTTTTCCTATTTTAAGCGTGGATAATTGTTATTATTTGATAAAATCCAGACCGTCATTACTTTTAATGTTCATCTCATAGGTTTCAACTCACGTTCATATATTTAATGACACATGGTGTAAACAAACCCACTGAAATTTAAAATATTTCGAGAATTGATTATTTCTATATGACATACGTAAATGCAGAGAATATTCTGTTTCAAACTGTTATGATTTTGCCTGTTGCTGGCAATTACAACCTCCAAAATTGTAATTTTTCATCTAAATGTCGTTTTTACGTTGATTTAGTACACATAGGCTTGCGTTAAAAGTTTTTGTTATGCTTATGTTTTCCCCTAAATTTCAAAATATTTTTAAACTTTTATTTCTTGACGTTCTAAATACTGAAAATATCAGCTAACATACATTTTCTATAATTCTTAAATACTCAAGTGCGACATTTTACAATAGTACACCAAATTTATTCGTTAATGCCGGTGTTTTCTATACTCTGTCTTAGATGTCAAATATCACTTCAACTCGTAAGTATGCTTCAGAAAGTGCCTCGCCTTCAACAGATGCTTCAGTTTCAAATAGCAATTTTGTTCTGCTAATACATTTTTCATGTTCAATATAAAAATATGTGTAAACTTTACATGGTTATTTGCACATACCCTGAAAAAATGTGCGGGCCTTCATGCGTAGCCTATATAAAATATTGTACCTACCATTGTTCTTTGAATGGACCTAATTTTTATTACGTAAACTTCAAATTGAGATTGTGTATATTGGAGACGAAACAAATGCGTTGTTCCTAGTATTATTTTTCACTGATTTTGGAAAATAAAATTCCAAATAACTAAATCAAGAGCGCTGGCTTTGCTACTTAATCGTTCTACAAAGCCCGTATACTATTTGGTGGGGCTTTGGTGAATCCACATTAAAAGAACCTCTTAGGGTTGGTGTGGAGAGTGGTGCAAATTACAGTAAGCCACACTTCCTGCTGCCATCTATCTGTAACGCTAGGAATTGGAGAAAAATGAACGAAAAAAAATCGAGCGTTGGTGCCTGACGATGCGGAATAAAAAAGAGATAGAGTCCCAGTTACTTTTAGCAGAGAAGAACAGGGTTGCTATGACTAGGATAAAATTGAACTGGAAATGCTTGCAGGTCAATATTACAAAATGTGTACAATTTTTACAGTCCTATTGTCTACGCTGAATTAAGTGTTTAAAAAAAACTTGTAAACATTTTATATTTCAGAGAGAGATAGAGATTTAATCATTAGCATACATGGGGTTCTAGATACAGGAGTCAAATGTTTTCCTGGGCAGAATTGTATTAAAAACGATATTTATGTTCAATTAAGGTACAATAAAATCAAGTTTCAGAATATAATATTTGACGTACTTAATACTTATGGGATCGTGTAACGTCCGCATTCTTGATATGAAGCAATAGTTTTTTTTTTTTAAATTTATATGTAAAGTCAAATATCTCCGCAAAAAGTATTATTTAAAACACGCACTGCATATCGCACAATCTCATAACCACTACTCCTACTACTTTGCTACACTACCCCTAATATTTTCTTCTATCTTTCCATAATTTTCAAGAAATTAAAAACAAAAACAAAAAAACAATGAGTTAGCATAAAGTGAGTGCGAAATATTTTTTAAAAAAATAAAACATACTACGACCTACCTTACCATCGGGTAAATTTCTCACTTAATATCTTAAAAGTGCTGATAACTCAAAGTCTTTTTTATATCCTAATACCTTGATAGAACGAAAGCATTTTTCACTTTTTCATTTTTTAGTGCAATGGTTTATTGGTAATTTACTCTTTGAAATTTTATATATATATATATCATCATCATATTCAGCCGTTTTCTATCCACTGCTGGATGAAGGCCTCCCCCTTTTCTTTCCACATATCTCGGTATGCTGATATCCTCATCCATGTAGCTCCTGAAAAACGCTTGATTTCATCTACCCATCTTTCATTTGGACGTCGTCTCGGTCGTTTCTTTTCTCTCTCTATATATATATGAGAAAACGAAATTGTAATGTTGCAGCTAAAATACACTACTAGAAAACAAATGTCATGATTATATTTTTTATTTACACCATTTATCTGTCAAGATCAACACTATTGTTCTTCACCAATCGAGAGAAGGCATATCTTAAGTTTAGGACACCACACTAACTAAAATCGCAATTTTTTACTTAATGTGTTTCACTCAAACTATGTCGATGAAAAACTTGTCGCTAGTCTATTTCGGGAAATCATCATTGAAGGTGAGCAACAGTGTCAATATCACCTGTCATTTGGGTTGCCTCTTTCTCCAGACGTTTGGTCAATTTAGGTTAAAAAATGTCATTATTATTACATACTTTTCTCTAATTCACAATGGTTTCTGGTGTCTTCAAATCTTGCAACCTTAATTTAACTCATTTCACGACGTCATGAAATGATGAAATTTTGCACAGCGACGTAAGTCGGGTGACAATATAATATTCCGTTGTTACTTTCTTAATTGGAACAGTTGTTCAGTGCAGCCAGCCCATTTTCTAAAAAAAAAACAATTGTTGAAATTGCTTCCATTCACTTAGACCTAGCTGAGCCAAACTTGGCATAAACTTTATTCGATACAAGTACTATGGGTTTTACCGAATCTAAGCACGGCAGTCGTCAGTGTTGCCAGCCTATTTTATAAAATTAATGCTTGCATGATTAAAATGTTATCAAGGGACCAGAACCCCATCTTTCTTTATAGTCATACATTAATATATTTTATTGGAAAGCAGTTTTCTTGATAACAATTTCATTTAATTATGACTTAAAAGTATAAACAAAGTAAAAAATTATTTTTAAAAACATGCTTTTCTTTATTCTATTTTCTATAGAATATTTTCTATTTATGCATGACTAAAAGTAAAACCATGGGGCGCACTCTCATGTACAATCACTTTATTATAATTTCTTGAATTCTCTAGAGTTATGAGTTATAATTTCTTCAACGCTCTAGACATTGAGTTATGGGTCATTCCATGCCAAATCAGGCAGAAAATGGTGAAATGTCATCCATAGTTTGCAATTTTGATGAAATTTGTTACATTGAATTTTGGAAGGGTTCTTAGTAAAAAAATTCCAAGTTACAGGTTTCTACTCTAGGTTCCCTGCATCCAGAATTACACTGATTCAAATTTAGCATGTTTTGTCCTTAAATGTTGTTGGGACCGGTACTATAGGGATACAACCATTTTAATTTTATATTTTAGTCATATTTTGTGTATTTTGAAAGACAAGTTTAGGTGTTTCTTATGTAAAATTCATCAGGGAATTCAAATTTGATAATGAAATTATGAGTCCACAAATTTTTTTTATGGCTTTATGATAAAAAAAAACAGATTATAAAATACTGTTCACCTTGCAACATAATACCGTGATTATGTGGAAAAAAAACACCAGATACAGATATGGGACTTTCACCACTGGAAAGAGCAGAAAATTTGTTATAGTGTAATGTAATAAAAGCAGTGGATTCTCAATGGAAACTTTATCCGCAGAGCATTTTTTTTTCGCTCATTATATACAATGGTGTGGACATCCCAACATACTAACATGAATATCTCACTAGGAACATCAGATACAAATATGAGACTTACACCATTAAAAAGACCAGAACATTTCCCATAGAATGGTGTAATAAAAATAGTTGGTTCTTTTTTGGAAAGTTTATCTGCATAGCACTTCTTTGTTTTTACAGAATTACTTATATAATTACGTTCCCTTTGTAAAATAAAACCATGAATATCCCAGAAAGAACACCAGATGCAAATCTGGGACTTGTACCATTGGAAAGAGAAGAGAATGATGCAATAAAAACAGTGGTATCTCGGTGGGAACTCCATCTACAAAGCATTTTTTGTTTTTATATACAGTGATTATAATTGAAGTTTTGTTGTTCGCCGGTTCTAGATGGTAAACGGTCGATCGGACAAAAATGAAACTTTATATGAATATGGTTAACGACACGTGGAAGAGAAATAAACAATTCTAATTAAAACCTTTCAATGTGTACTTACACTTTATGGACACTTTACAAGCACTTTACTGATATATCATACATTTAACAAATTATGTACAGTATGTTTGTGTGTACCAAACGTTCTTCAGTCTACAAAATATGCTGAAGGTGTCGTCTATCTATGTCCAGGATAGTTTGGAAGAATAGTGTGGATGCGGTGGTATAGTGGTAAAATGCTACCTCTGTTTCGTGGCGTTCACTTTTCCATACCGCCTTGTGCTACGTGGGCTTTGTGGTGGACAAACTCCGTGTGCGTAAGTTTCATCGGCATTTTCCTCCCATATTTTTCATTCGACCAATTCTCCCATTATCATCCATTCGGCCTGAGCCAAAGTTGCCTAAAAAGCTGAAATAAAATTCAAGTTCAAATTCAAGCATAGAACAACGTGGCAGTGCTTCAAGAAACATATCCATTCGTGTGTTAGATATGCTACTGTTGTTGTGTTCATTTTTCGATCGGTACTTGTTTGGATCTTCACTTGATAAAACTTGTTCTTCAGTATTTCCATAACCTGAAATCGCTGCGGTTGAGATCAGGAGATTTGAGTGGCCAAGTATTTGGAAACGATATACTACTGACTGGGTTTGCGTCTCATATGTCTCTGAGGAAAATTTTCACCTTATGATTGATGTGAGGTGGATCCCAATCCTGCGTGAAAGTAGTCGTGTCAATTTTATCTCTGTCCTGCAAAGTGGGGATAACATACAGTATTTGCGAAGCAGATAGTATATTTGACGCTTATTGCATATTTTACCTACTGTAATAATTCACGGAGCAACAATTATCTATTCTTCTAACGATGAGCACCAAACGAATAATTTTCAGTTTATAATTTGAAAATGCAGACTGATAGTAAATCACTCAATTCACTTCCAGTAAACTTCCAGAATGGGAAACCAATCTTCATTCCCCAAGATTTGTGCAAATCGAATTCATTTGGAAAAGTGAAGTGCCTCGTATTTTGGTAATGTCATAGAATTTTAATAACGTTATAACGAGCTTGCGAGATTCAGATAAGGCGTACATGCTTCTTTATGTGGACCACGAATCACTGCGTTCAATATGCACTCACCGGAGTTTGAACGCGGAACCAAAGAAATCGGAGGCTAACTATTTGGATATCGTCGGATCTTTTCTGATGGTGTGTATTTTGAGAAAGAAAATTTGAACTATGCTTGGGTGATTAACTTTGCAAAATTACTTTTACTGTTTCTAGGATATATGAGTCTAACAACAGGGTCAAACCGGTATTATCAGGGAGCCATGTCCACATGTGACTGGGTTAGTACTTTCTGTAGAACTGTCAAATGTATGTATAGTTACATTCAGTTTGGGATATCTGCTCTCAATTGAAAGAAAATCTGTTAAAAAATCTATGATTTCTATTAAGAAGAAATTATAATTATTCCTCTTATTTGTTAATGACCTTCCTGATTGTGTGTCTGATAATGAAAAATTGTTATTTGCAGATGACTTTAAAATATATACAAAAGTCGACTCTATCGGAGACTGCATAAGACTTCAGCAAAGCTTAGATAATATTGCAAACTGGTGTGCTACTAATCAACTTGGAATCAACATAAGTAAATGTAAAGTATTATCATTTAATAGAAATAAAACCACTCATCAATTTGATTATTCCATTAATAAAATTGTACTAAACAGACCTACTGTAGTTAAGGATCTTGGTGTCAGTTTTGACTCGAAATTGACTTTTAACATACATGTTACAAATATAACAAATGAAGCCTTGAAGTTACTAGGATTCGTAATTAGGACGGGAAGAGAATTCAACAACATATCAACATTGGAAAAAATTTACTATGCTTATGTTCGCTCCAAGGTAGAATATGCTTCTTCTATTTGGAATCCATATCAATTGAAACACTGTCAACAATTAGAGAAAATCCAATCAAAATTTCTTAAATTCCTGACTTTTAAAGAAACTCGAATCTATCCTGCTTATGATAGTTACAATGCAGTCATTAAGAATTTTAATATTCAGAGCTTAGAACAAAGGCGCAACATTGCTGATCTGTTATTTCTTCA
>JAGDQP010030446.1:8565-22609 GCA_022664845.1 Lepisma saccharinum | reverse complement strand
TATAAACAATTAATAGTTGTAATTGAGAAATCGGGCTTGTAGAAGCCGAGTTACAGTTATATTTATATTTCAGTCCTTCACGGCCAATCCAAGATGGAAGCCCAAAATGTCGGATTTTGGCAATTCAGATTTTGGTAAACTTTTGATGTTATTTAGTATACTTCATAGGGCCAAAAACCACATACTGATTATTTTTTTATTGTTTTCAGTGTGTTCTTTATTGTACTCATTTCTAATTAGTTCGTTTTCAATATACATATGAGCTTTTCTTTCAAATATTTCCTATCAAAGATTTTAAAACAATCTAGATATAATAGCTTGTTCTCTGTAGGATAGTGATAGTATTTGGTATTTAAGTAGATGTCTGAGTGTGTTCGCTTTTCTTAAACCTTATGCCGAAGACATCCCAGTGTTATTCTTCAAAATTAGAATATCCTTTTCTGTCCATATTGTAAATTGTATACAGGGTGTCCATACAGTCCGTTGCCACCCCGTGTAACTTCGAAACGATTGCGAATATGAGAAAATGCAAAACACGGCCTTCATTATTTTGAGGGGCTTGAATTTTGAGCTATAAAAGTTCCACCCCAGATCCCCCAAATTGGGGTACGGGGGTCAACTTGAAAATTTCAAATAGCAGAGGGGGTCGAGTAATATATCGTTTGAAAGGTCTCGACAAAAGAAATATTTTGCCGAAAGTTTCCAGTCGCTATGTTGATCCCATCCAAAATGGCGGCGGTCACATTTCGTGTCCATAAAATCCGGTGCCAACCCGTGTATCTTCAAAACGACTAGGAATATAAGAAAACGCAAAAACACGTCCTTCATTATTTTAAGGGGATAACATTTTTAGCTATGAAGTTCCACTTCGTGTCCCCTAGGGGGAGTAAATGGAGGTCAGGGTCTACGTAAAATTGTCAAATGACAAAAGTGGTCGAGTGATACCTAGTGTCAACGGGTTTGACACAAGAAATAATTTGGGAAAAACTTAAAATTTCAAATTGTTCCATATTCCAAATGGCAGTAAGATGAAAGTTCTAAAATGAAACTTCTATTCTTCACTCAGACAGCAAGGGGTCTAGAAGTTACTCTTCACAGCAAAATCTGTATCTAACTGTTGTTGTCGTGATTCTTTTTGAAGTTGTAACATACCCAAAAGTAAGCTGCTATGTTAGTTCCATAGTTTTGTAATGCTAGGAACATTTCGAAACATTTCCTGTTTCTTTAATTTTATTTATGAGTGTTTGCTGATAGATATAAATTGTCATGGTTGTGCAGAGGTTCCAATTTGCTGACAATAAGATTTCCAGCATGTTCCACCAAATAGTTTCTACATGTTCAGCCTATAAATAAGTAAATTCAACATGTGTATCTCCGAAACTTTAATCAGCAAAGTGTAACTGGAAAGACACTATTTAGTGGTTAAGGCATATGTACGTAGCAACACGCTGGAAAACTCATTGCCAGCAATTAGGAACCTCTTCACAACATTGACAATTTACATTCATCAGCAAACTCTCATAAAGAAAATTAAAGAAAAAGAAAATGTTTCGAAATGTTCCTAGCATTACAAAACTATGGACTAATATAGCAGCTTACTTGTGGGTACATTAGAACTTCGAAAAGAATCATGACAACAACAGTTAGATACAGTAACTTCTAGACCACTTGCTGTCTGAGTGAAAAATAGAAGTTTCATTTTAGAACCTTACTTCCATTTGGAATATGGAACAATTTGAAATTATAATGTTCCCCGAATTATTTCTTGTGTCGAAAGGTATCATTCGACCACTTTTGTCATTTGGCATTTTCCCGTAGAACTTGGCCTCCGTTTACTCCCCTTAGGAAACACGGAGTGGAACTTTTATAGCTCAAAATGTTAGCCCGTTAAAATAATGAAGAACGTGTTTTTTTTGCGTTTTTTACATTCCCAGTCGTTTTGAAGATACACGGGGCAACGAACTTTATGGACACGAAATGTGACCGCCGCCATTTTGGATGAGATCAACATAGCGACTGGAAACTTTCGGCAAAATATTTTTTTTGTCGAGACCTTTCAAACGATATATTACTCGACCCCCTTTGCTATTTGAATTTTTCAAGTTGACCCTCCCCCCCGTAAACCAATTTGGGGGGTCTGGGGTGAAACTTTTATAGATCAACATTCAAGCCCCTCAAAATAATGAATGTTTTTGCGTTTTCTCATGTTCGCAGTCGTTTCGAAGATACACGGGGTGGAAACGGACTTTATGGACACCCTGTATATGGATGGATGTTATTGAGATGTAAACATTCTTCGGACTTCTCCGCGCCGTGCTACCATACGGCGAACGTATCATCCACAAATCTATACAAAGAGGTTGAAGGGCAGTAGTTTCCAATGAGTTTTGTTCAACACATTTTATATTATATATGTAATTTGTTATTATAATCGACAGTACTGAACCTATTGCCATCCCATGCATCTGTTTATAAAAATAACCATCATGTAGGAAATAGTTTGTTATGAGTGAGAGTATGTTTAAGTAATTGTAATGTTTCAGCTACAAACTTTTCTTTTACTAGCTCGAGTCTGTTCTTTAGTGGTACTCTTGTAAACAACCAACATCTATAAAGGCCGATAAGTATAACATCATCACCAATACTGATACTCGAATGGCAAATCCAATCACCGCTCTAAAATGAAACAACTTATTATTTCTAGCCTGATTCAATCCATGCCAGGAAACATTTGAAAGAAGAAATATTCAAAACGCGTTACTTTGTAACGGGCGCAGAAAGAAAGAAAGATTGAGAAAACAGCAAAAAGAACTGATCAGAAACAAAAGGTTACAAAAAGACAAAGAGGGTAATATTGATCCAGAAATAAAAGGAACTTATCGTATGTGGATGGTTTAATAACAGGAAGAGTATTGAGAAAGTATGAAATCATTTGTGAGAACAAAATGTAAACTGCTATCGGTCAAAGATGACCTTGTTTGTAAGGTTCTAGGAGTGTACAAGATCTATTGAAATTGTGAGAAATTGTATATTAGACAAATCTAAAGTAGAATAAAAGAGCATGCGCTGCATTGTAATAAGAGTAATACCGAGAAATCAGCTGTTACAAATCATTGATATACAAATGTTTATATAGAGAGAACCCCTTTATTTCCAAGAAAAGAGATGTTACACAAAAGCAGCGATTAATATAAAGAAGGATTTGAAATTGAAATAACAGTGAATGAAGAGCACTGCAACAAAGATTATTCAAATTTGGACAACACCAATCGCAATTTTCAAATCCTATTCATAAAGTCTCTAAGGATGCCGACGTATAAGCTGATGAAACAATTTAAGATTTAAAAAAAAGTACAAGATACGTGACATAAAACTAGACTAAAATACTTATTATCGAAAAATGTTATGTAAGCTTGAAGTTTAATTTAAATTAATGCCGTGTTGAATTGTATAAACTTAACGCTTGCCTGCTGTTGTTGGTACCTCCATCATAAACACTGAAGATTCTATCATTCCTCTGACATGGTTCGAGAATTAGGGTCCGTGCTGCTCCGAGAAACCTTGTCACCAAAAACAGAATTGCAAGAACAGTTCACAAATGCCCGTAAATCGCATCCTTATTCAAGATTTGCAACCGATGAAGACACATGAAGTGAAGGTACATATGCCTCGTCCTTCACATGCACTATCTTGCAATGTACCACTGGAAGTTTGTAGTCAATCTGGATCAAGCATGTATTTATCCGTCGGAATGTGATAAAAAGGGCAATCAACTATCATTTACGTTACTGCACAGGTAATATTGACTGAGTGTGGAGAAAATGTGGAGAAAATTTTGATTCTGCTTAAGCTTGTAAGAGGTTATAGAGTGTGGAGAGGGTGTAGAAAAGACAAAAATTAATACAACCAGGAGATATCCTGAAGCCACTAAACCACAATGGCATCCCACCTCTGTATGTCAGCGACACATCTCGCATTGTCATTTACCATGATAAGGCGTCTAGTGCATGATTTGCCAAGAGGAGTGGAACAGATTTGATGAAGGAACGAAGTCTCTTGCAGTGGAGACAGATTTACTGCAAAAGCTGAAAGACAGGACCTTCACGTCGTGGGTGGAATCGTGGAATTTCCTAACTTTTCGCAGGTACCATAACTATGAAAGTGCTTCTGTACAAATAGAAATAAAATAAATTGACGAAGATTAAGCTAATTCTCGGCTTGGAAGATCATTGCGACTGACTTTCAATAATTGTATTTATAATATTTTCTTTGTGTTTTGAAAACCGAGCTTTACAGCACGCGGTTGTGGGTTATTGAAGGTTTCTCTGTAGTTTGTTGTTGTTAATTACATTGAGAAAACAAAGAGTTTCTTCACGATCTACTTCCTACCGACGAGGGCAAAACTTGTCGTTTAACACGTAGGAGTGAAAAAGTGGGAAACATTATTATCACATAGACTCCTTTCTTTATTCCCTCTCTTATGTATCTAACACACACACACACAAAGACACATTATTTTCCTCTGTGTGTTTGAAGAGAAAACACTGCAGCAAACAAGAAACTTTTTCGCCGTTTGGGTGTCGAAACTTAACGTTTGCTTGAAACTGAATCGGGTGGTGTTGACAGGAAAAATGTTCGTTGTTGAAACAACAATTACAAACTAGTCGGTCGGAACTTGCGTTGGAGTGTGAGGGAACGTGAAAGAGAATCTATGTGTTTGTGTATACATTAGTAAATCTCATTGTGTGTGTTAATACTTTGGTAATGCTTGGTGTTATTTTCTCAGATAGGAAAAAGGGGGGGAAAATGTAATACACTAAAAGTTTCAAACTTGCTGCGCGTGTCGCCATCCAAATAAGCTGAATGAAATTAAGGATTAACTTAGAGGGTTTTGTGGTATTGAAGGCAAAAAATTGTAAATAGTGTTTCTCTGCGTTTGACAGAAAAAGAGAGGTGTACCAAACAGAAATTACTCTACGTCCAACATATGCAAATCTAAAAACCTCGGAAATCATTTTCATCTTGACTAACTCTAGTAATTAAAGAAATATCAAACTTATTAAAAGTGAAGTTCACAATTTGCGACAAAAATTAATGAAATTATGCCAAATATTTCGACAGCGAACGCCGTGCAGCTAGGCAACCCAAATGGCACCTTCTTATCCCATAATTGTGTCGGATAAACATACCCCTCTTTCTCCTTCCCTCGTCTCGCCCATTCAGCAAACATCATGAGCACGTCTTTATTTCAAAATAGACATGTATTATATCGATAAAATAAAAAAATAAAAGCAAGACGAAACAATATACATAAGTTGATGGAGGGAGAAATTTAAACACACACAATGAAAAATTGAAACCAATGGATGTCTTTAGGCAGAGGCAGAGAAATGAGAGAGAGAGAGAGAAAGAAAGAGAAAAGGGGAGAGAGAAGAAGAAGAAGAAGAGGGAGTACAGATAAAAATGTGGAAGTTAAACGTAGTAAAAAAAATCTAACATTATATAGTGCAGTGCTCACAAATCTTACAGCAAGATAGAAGTGACTTTTGGATTTTATATTTTTCAGGGCTATTCGAATATACAACTATAAAAGGTGCTTGAAAATTCATTTAGTCACTTTCAAAATTACGACCAAAGTTGATGGTCAGATTAAATACTCATCATTTCTAGGGGAACTCCAGAGTTTTGAGACCCATCTAGGATAATGTCAAAAGTGTAACACACATGCTTTATTTGCGAGTGGTTCGGTTGCAAACTCGGTGGGGCTCCTTGAACGTACTGGTCCGCGATACATTGTAATCAGGATTCTGCCAGGATTTTCAGTTTGAGAAGTGTAAAGTCAGAATTGGGAGGGTGCAGTAGTTGTGCAACGTTTCTGTCAACTTTTGATACCGAGAAAAGGTAAGTTGGGGATACTCTCGAGGTTTTGGGGCTGACACCCTCCCAGAGGGGTTGGGGTCTGGCGAAATCACTGATTGTAACAAACCCAGTAGATACCGTAGACCATACCTTCCATTCCAGACTACTAATGTAAGTTGAACATACAAAAAATGAATGGATGATAATTTTTCTGCTTACTTTCTATCAGAAAGAACCAAGATCACATATGAAAACTGTATCAAAAAGAAAAGCTACAAATGTTGAAAAGCAAAATTCGCATGTTCCTGTAGGCATAGTAGACATTACATACTGCACAATTGAAGAAAGGAACACATTGAATGGTATATTCATAAAATAATATTATGGAAACAAATTTTGTGCAAAATTAATATAATAATAATTCTTCTCTTGAAATAGCGAAGAAAGGGGGGCATTTTCTACTGATATTTTAAAATGTATCTGTTCCGAACATGCCACTATTCCACCTATTGCGAATATAACGTTTTAATAATTACAACACTAATCAACTACTGTGTACAACAATTTGCACAGATGGAATGAACATGGCAGAGCTGAAACGGTTCACCGACCGCCAGATGATGCTGGTCAGATGTTGGACTGTGTCATCAGGTTTAAGATTCGAACGCATTCTAACGCATGATGATTCGATGTAGAGCTGATAACCAGGAGGATGAAGGAGATATTTTAATTATTTAATTGCGTTTGAATAGTGTTTGTTTCAGGGGTGACCAGGATCGGAGATGCTACCCCGAGAACACGATAAATACGACGTCGAAATTCCCAGTTAAATAGATTTTCCAAACCAGGTTAATCGAGTCTCTTACGTTTGGGTATGACCCTATCACCAGGTCATCGAAAGTGACCCGGGTTTGAGTGTGGAACACGCAAAAATAGAGAGAGTGTGTGTAAAGTAAGAGAAAAATAAGTAGATAGAGAGAAGAAGAAGAGAAAGAAACAGCGAAGACACGATAACAATAAAGAAAGAAAGAGAGGAAGAGAGAAAAGCATGAAAACTACATTATCATTATGGTAAACAACGCACATGTTGTTTACTCGGATTCTGTCCAGTGATGCTTCGTAAGTTCTCCACATCCCGGAGATGAATCTCTGTTTGAATACTTTAGTGTATGCGAAAAAGAAACTGGCTGGTGGGGAATCGAACCCAGGTTTTGAAGTTAGAAGTCCAGCACGATAGCGATACTCCACAGGTGACTTTACCCAAAACGTGCTGAACAAATGCTATAGTGTTTCTTTCTAACAATAATAACATGAAATGTGGATACTTCTGATCAATGACGTGTTCTTAACTGTCCTAGTAACCCACTGAGACTGGATCTCGACCTTTCCAACCAACATTCGTAAATTGTCTTCCTCTCTATAGTCACTAAGGTATTTGATTCCACTGTCTGAAGGATTCTCTGTTTTTGTATGATAAGTTATGATTAGATTCTTCACTACCGCTTTGTAAAAAACTTAACTTGAACTGTACTTTGAACCTACGTTGGTTTGCGGTAATACTTGAAAATACAACACTTATTAATTTATGGCTTCTATCCTTAGTTGGCCAGATGGAGAAGAGGAAAAGTTCATCTTTGGAAATAGTCAACTTCGTCCTGTAGGTTGTTGAAACCAAAGTGCAAGCTAAAATGTCTTTATTCATGACTTATAGACAAATTAGTACCCACTAATATCCGAAATAACAAAAATCCAGGAAAAATGAAAGAAACAATAACAGGTTATGCAGTTTCTTTGCGCCGTGGAAGTTCAAAGTCACGCTTATAGGAATTATTATTATTATTATTATTGCAGTGAAACGTCCGATGGCTGACTGTTTTATATATCCCTGTAGAACAGCATCGAATATTATGGAAGTAAACTCTGTCAATAGTGTACTATATGGAAAAGAACACTGAGAGCTTGACATTGTTTTCTTTGAAAGTAAAAACCTCTCTATACCGTACGTGTGCAAAACTTTCTGCATAAAATATTTTTTCAGATGTGAGTAAGTTTCCTATCAGGAAGACAAATGATGACGTTATTTCCAATACCCCTCCAATATAATTATTGAACATCATTAGTAACAATATTGTTAGAAAGGGCCTCAATGAACTAATAAGCCCCGAAGCATGGCACAAGTTCAGGCAAAGTGGGCGGTTTTCTTACGAATCTCTTGACATGGCTCCCATCTAAGGAGAGCCCACCTGGAAACAATGTGAAATAGAAAAGTTAACAGCACTTGGGCATAAACAGCACGTTTGCATATACACGCAGTTAACCGAGAGGCTACACCCCCTCCCTCCCTCCGCGCCGCACAGCTCAATTCGGACGTACCGCGTCCCCGTTTCGCTTCGCTTGGTGTGCATCCTGCCCTGGTGGGTTGATATACATCCTAGCTTTTAGTAGGTAAACTCCAAGTTAACATGGTAATTTTTTCTGTTCACTAACTTTACTGTATATAATCTACAAAAAATGGGGTTCCACAGTCTAGTGATTAGAGTGTTGGACTTGTCCGCGTGATCCCGAATTCAATTCCCGACTGGAGTCCCACTTTCGGCGTCAACCCAACGTTGTGAGGCAAATTGGGGAATCACGTGAATAAAGACGTGACGGCCACACTAGCTCTGGTAACCCCTGATACGCCTGCTCGTGGTTAGGTACGCGCAGTGCTGGCCACACAGCCGTTACTCAGGTGGAAGTAGTTCCACCAAACACGGACAGATGGCGTTGCGGCAGGCTCAGGGCCAATAGGCCCGTTACACCAGTGTTTGTTTAATCTACGAAAAATCCAATAATTTTGAACTTAAAAAAAATACATTTTGAACGAGAAAAAGGAGAAAAAAAATTGTTGCCCCGCCGGGATTCGAACTCGAGACCTCTGAATTAGTTTCTCCATGCGATAATCACAAGACCAAACTGCCAGTTGCCAAACAAATTTTTTACGGTTTTACTTATAGACCGAGCTCTGAGCCTGCGCGAGAGCCCTCTTTCAATGTTGGCTTTTTTTAGCCGGAAGCCAGGTCAATTAGTTCGTTAAAAATCTGCAAAGTAGGTTCCGAACAACTCTGTTTAATAAACCCCACGATCTTGAACCTATGATTGGACTTTTCTTAACTATCCAGTATTTGTTTATTAAAATCCTATATCTGTAGTATGATGACCCAGTATATGTAGGTATAATCTCAAATAACAAATATTATTATGGCATTATACAGAAAATTTAAAGTGCACGTCAATTGATGTTTTACTTCTTGACTTCCAGAAAAAGATTCTACCTTCACTGCTAAGTTGTCACATCGACGAACAATAATATCTTTATGTTTGTGTCCTTGTCACGCCACCCACATATATTTTACACAGCGACAATCTCGCGAATCATTCTTTGGAGATAAAGCTCGTTTCCCATATTCTCTTCCATTTCCAGAATAAATGACAGTGCGTGCATACATAAAATTGCATCTAAATTGAATTTTGAATTTAGTTTTAACTCCTTTTAGTCAACTTTAGCTCAGGCCGGATGAATGATGATGGAATTAACTGGTGGAATGAAGAAAGTGGAAGAAAACGGGAGAACTCCGAGAAAACGCACGCACACGCATGGGCGGATTTATGGAAGGCATTGCCCTCAATCATTTCTGAGTGAGTTTAAATGTTTCATTCTAAACCATAGCTTTGCAATTTGTTATTCATAAAATAAATTGTATTGCCGCCCAGAGTATCTCAACTGAATCCGCCCATGAGCACACGGTGTTTGTCTACCACAAAGAGCACATGGCATGAGCAGGAATCGATCCAATACAGCGTTTCACAACCTTTTTCATGGTGCAACCCCTTTGTACGGTGCCCTCTGCCCGGCGCCACCCAGAAGTAATTTTCCTGTTTGTAATCAGATGATTTATTTAACATTTCATTAAATAGTCTCCTGAAGGCTTCAACATACACACGCAAGTGCATACACACACACAAACACTGTTTATCAATTCGTGTTACTGAGAAACGGGGCTGTAAAAACGAAAGTCCTCAAGTTATTTTCATGAATTTTTCTACATTTGCATACAAGACTCTGAACTTTTGACACAGAATAATAATCTAAATTTTAATCCCCCTTTCGGGAATTCAAACTCAAAAGTGAATCTCGCTTATGGGAAAAGCAGTATTAATTCAGAAGACCACTTTTCCTTGTCTAATTTTATTAATTAGTACCAAGAAATTAAGTCAGACACCGACTTCTGTCTATAAAATATTGTAGCATCTCTCGATCTGGATCCACTTCACTTTTAGTTTGGACCACCAAAAGGGGGCTAAAATTTTGTTTTGCAAAATTACTTTCTGACTGTCGAAAGTGAATTTTGTGAGCATTTGTAGAACATTTCATGGAAATATCTGCAAAAAGTTTGCTTTGACCGGTCTGTTTCTCAGTTACACGAATTAATAACGGTAAAGGTAAAGCTATCCCCTGTGCGATACACACGCGCCGTGAGCGGCACATGGTGGATGTGGAGGTAGCGTTATAGATCCTCTGGAGCTACGGTACGAAGTGAGGTGGAGAGGTTAGTCCCATGCTCTGCCACCTTTACCTTCCCAAGGTGTCCAGAAACACCAAGGACTCTGGTACTCAGTTTGATTGGAGGCTGAGTGCACCGCAGAGTGCCAGCCATGAGAAAGATGGATTTTTTAAATTTTATTTTAAGGCCTTTAGGCAACTATGACTCAGGCCGTATAGATGATGATGGAATGAATTGGTGGATTGAAGAAAATGGGAGGTAACGGGAGAACCCCGAGAAAACCCACGCACACGGTGTTTGTCCACCAGAAAGCCCACATGACATGAGCAGAGATCGATCCGACGACCCCTAGCACTGAGGTGAGCTACCAACTGAGTTTCCCCATGGGAAGGATGGGTACCTAGCTTTTGACTGAAAATGTATCACAAAAATTGAAGAGGATATTTTAAAACTGGTTAACTCAAAATTGGCTCAGATTTTGCGCTAACCTAGTAAATTTGTGCAATCTCTCGTAATGTTTTAAATATTTATGTCCTTTTTTATTTTCTGTAATATCTGCTTTTCATTTGAAAACTTGACAGTTGACTTGCTGTATTTGGTAATAAATATCATAATTATATTAAAGAAAAACTAGTCTACTAATTACATTACCTTTAGTAATTATGAAAACAAGTAAAATAAAATACCTGCTGGTGAATTTATTGGTTTTAGTTAACAAAATGCTAACTTCATTTTTTCAACGCGTCTCGCTTCCCCCTTGCACACAACCCGCGACCCCCAGGTTGAGAAATCCTGACAAGTCGGGAGCTATAGTATACAAGGTTTTACCGAATAAGCTTGTGTATAGCGTTACACAAAATATTTTCTTACTTCTTGGTGCGCGTAAACATGAGTTTAAGTCCGTGAGGGACTATTGAAGAGAGTAGTTCGGAACAGACTTTAGCCAAAAATATACGTCAGGTCGTTAGAAACTCAGCTGTTTGTTTAGTCGTTCGTAGCAATTATTATTGATAATGTTTACAAATAGGTTTTTTTTGGGGGGGGATACAGGCTATATTCTCTTCTTCATTATATAAACATTTACAAGTAAATTCAACCACAGTTTGTCTTGTTTTGAATGTAAACGCTATTTACAATTAGTAGAGAACGAAAATTGAACGTTTCGACGTAGCTGGAAAAAGTAAAATAAAATGTTGGAAAATATGGGGTTCAATCCCATACTCATAAGCATAAAAAGTACAATAACTAAGCGCACGAAAGACTTCGGCCGTGAGAGCTACGCTGGACAATACTAAATGTAGGCAAGTTCTATACTGCTAACATTATTCATGTAGTTTTTTCTTTTTTTATTCCACAGACGTTGAAAATGTGGAGATAATTTTGATGCTAGACGACTTCAGCCAGTAAGTCCGTTCCGAAAATTTAGAAAAAGCTACACTTTTGCGTAATGCAGACATAAGATGACGAATAAAATTCAATCCTGAGGTACTTGCAGAAGTAGGAAACCTTATGGTTGTAAGTTCGAATCGCCTTCAAGTGACGACTTTTGATACTTAAAATAAAAACTGTCGAAAGTTACAATTTGTGTTACGTTCAACTTCTCATAGTGTACGAAGAGTAGTCGAACTTTTATTTGGAATTTTAACTTCTCCATTTGCTAATGACATTTTTTTGGTGATGTTAACATCGTTCAGGTTGGTTTACGTTAAAATAAAGGACAATAAACGATCGTATATTAATGTGGAAATACATACCCAGTTTCGTTCCTAAAACTGCCATATTATATTCATTTCATAATTCGACATAACAAAAAGGAGATGCATACATCTGTGTTTACTTACCATACAATACATGCAGACAAAATGTAATACATACACTCAATGTTACATTTTCCTCGAATTTGAACTTAGTAATAAATTGCTGCTGTCTTTCGTTGGGAAGATGGAGTAGGGGAAACGCGCTAAACATTTCAGCACGAAAGCAAGCCAACGTAGGTTCAAACCCTGCTCAAGCTAAAGATTTTCTACAAAGTGATCGTGAATTATCTAATCTTCACTTTTCATACAAAACGGAGAATATTTCCGACTGTGGAATGAATCATCTGAGTCACTATAGAGAGGAAGACAATTTACGAATATTGGATGGAAAAGTCCAAATCAAGTCTCAGGAAATTAGCTAGACAGTTAAGAACACGTCATTGATAAGAAATATCAACTTTTCATGTTATTATTGTTAGAAAGAAACACTATAGCATTTGTTAAGCACGTTTTGGGTAAAGTCACCTGTGGAGTATCGCTATCGTGCTGGACTTCTAACTTCAAAACCTGGGTTCGATTCCCCACCAGCCAGTTTCTTTTTCGCATACACTGAAGTATTCAAACAGAGATTCATCTCCGGGATGTGGAGAACTTACGAAGCATCACTGGAGAGAATCCGAGTAAACAACATGTGTGTTGTTTACCATAATGATAATGTAGTTTTCATGCTTTTCTCTCTTCCTCTCTTTCTTTCTTTATTGTTATCGTGTCTTCGCTGTTTCTTTCTCTTCTTCTTCTCTCTATCTACTTATTTTTCTCTTACTTTACACACACTCTCTCTATTTTTGCGTGTTCCACTTTCAAACCCAGGTCACTTTCGATGACCTGGTGATAGGGTCATACCCAAACGTAAGAGACCCGATTGACCCGGTCTGGAAAATCTATTTAACTGGGAATTTCGACGTCGTATTTATCGTGTTCTCGGGGTAGCATCTCCGATCCTGGTCACCCCTGAAACAAACACTATTCAAACGCAATTAAATAATTAAAATATCTCCTTCATCCTCCTGGTTATCAGCTCTACATCGAATCATCATGCGTTAGAATGCGTTCGAATCTTAAACCTGATGACACAGTCCAACATCTGACCAGCATCATCTGGCGGTCGGTGAACCGTTTCAGCTCTGCCATGTTCATTTCATCTGTGCGAATTGTTATACACACTAGTTCATTAGTGTTGTAATTATTAAAACGTAATATTCGCAATAGGTGGAATAGTGGCATGTTCGAAACAGATACATTTTAAAATATCAGTAGAAAATGGCCCCAATTTTGACTTTACGCCCCCCAATCTTATTATCCTGACAGAATCCCTGATTACAAAGTATTCCGAAGTAGTATGTTTAATAAGCCTCTGTGAATTTGCAAACGAACCTCGCGCAAACGAAGCATGTGTGTTACACTTTTGACATTATCCTAGATGTGTTTCAAAACTCTGAAGTTTCACTGGAAAACATGAGTATTTAATCTGAGCACTAAGTTTGGTCTCCATTTTGAAAGTGATTTAATGAATTCTTGATATATTCGAATAGCCCTGAAAAAAATATAAAATCCAAAAGTCACTTCTATCTTGCTGTTAGATTTGTGGGGCCTGAACTTTATAGTGTGGGAAATAAATTTAATCTTTTTACTACTTTTAAATTCATATTTTTATCTGTTCTTGTTCTTCTTCTCCTTCTTCTTCTGGACGAGGGTGAGAGTCCCGTGTACTCTCGCGCAAATATTTCTCGCGTCTTGCACCTTGTTTCAACTTTCGAGATATATTTTTTATCACAATATAGCCTTGTATCCCGCTTGAATAAAGAGAAAGACAACTTTCTGACA
>JAGDQP010030445.1:4270-16996 GCA_022664845.1 Lepisma saccharinum | reverse complement strand
GGGACCAAAGCCTTCTTTAACGAAGAATGTAAAGACTTCTCGGTTTCCTTTGATGGGGAAGGCGTAACTGATTCTTCGTTTGGTACGGCAGTGTTGATTTCCGCTTCCTGTAGTGTTGAAATAGCGCTGGGTTCTTCAGCTTTCTTCGATGTAGTAGGTGCTGTATCTACTTTGTTTTCAGCTGTTTGAACAGGTGTTGCTTCAGTAGCAAGTGACTGGAGATCATTCAGTAAATCCTGGCTAACAGTAACTTGTGGCATGTGTTCATTGTTAGCATCAACTACAGGAATTTCATCGACTACAACTACTTCATTTTCTGGTAAGCTGGCATTTTGATCAGTTTCTAGTTTTTCGCAGATCGACGCTGCTGCTTGAGGCAAACTAAAACTTCAAGGACTGTATCAGTGTTCGATTTGTCATAGACGGGGTGGGGGGATGCCGGAGATTTCATCCCCGGTTGTTGATCCCTAATATCATCCAACCAGGGATTAAATCTTTGTATTTCTACCCAAATAGGTAGTATGTTGAAACTTATCAGCAACCACACTAGCTTTAGGATTCCCCCTTCGTAATTTATAACAAATCGAACACTGGTTGTATTGATGTGAACAGGAACACCTGCATTTTGAAGGCCGTCTTTGCATACAGTAATAACTTGTGGTACGATCATCTTCACTAACTTTTAGCTGATTCCGAGTGCATTCTTTGTTCTCGCCTACAATTTTGACGCATTTTGTGTAGTCGATGGTGTTCGAATTGAAAGGATTACGTCCACATTTACGAAATCCGTTTTTTATTCATGATGTGTAACTTTTGGTGCTAGAACCTCTGCAGTAAGTGGCACAAACTGAACTCTTGTAATGGAAGGCAAATTGTGTTCCGTGAGGTAGTTGCAGACAACCAATTTCCAATTTGTTTTTAACGCCTTCTGATACGTCGCACGGTTAAAAGATATACGTTGCATGATGGTACAGGGCATACGATATGATTTCGTTGTTGTCACAGAATTTGCTTACTTGATAAGTTAAATGGGTTTTGTGACCATCGACGAAATATATTATGGGATTATATATATAGTGATTTAATAGCAATTTGTTGAAATCACTGCCCACCCAGTAGAAGAATGTCTCGCTGACCATCCAGCCAGATTCGGACACTCATATAACAATCGACGATGGAACAGCTCTGGTTTCGTGTAAGAAAAAAAAGTTTGCTTTTGCACTGAACCAACAGATTTTCCGGGGAAAAAAAAAATGCCAACTAATGTTACAGAAACAGGGGATCTTTGGAATATGTCGCAAAGTCGAGATGCTTATTCATTTATATTGGAAAACGAACCTTAATGGCAAAACAGGAAGCAATTTGGCGCACCCTTGGTCGATAATTGGTTTGTATGGGGAAGAAAAAAATGCCAAATTCCGACCACTTTTTACTTAATACCTATTGGGTATTAATACATGCTTAAAGATCTTCTAAACTGAATTAATTATATAAAAAAACTTATTCTTACCGTACAAAGTATCTATTATCTCGGAAAAACAAAAACACAAGATTCCCGCTGATGTAAACTGCGCACATGCGGTAAAATGTCACCGATACGTCGAAATTAATTGGTCACAGATGACTCGCTGGTCAAGTGAGAATTAAACAATGAATGTAATTGGTGGTATATAGTGCACGCTTTATTGAGAATCACTTTTTGCTGCGCAAGAACACCGGATATATTTTATATTCACAAAAAGTAAGCAAAAATGGTCGACTATTAGAAGGCGGTCGACTCGTGGCGAACTTACTAAAACTTCGAAAACTGTTGATCAAAAGTGAATCAAAAGATAAAGTGATAACTAGGTCCCGGAAGTTGAGTAAAAATCCATTTTTTTAAAGAGTGCCCACAGACGAGGCTTAACATATGTTCATTTTGGGTCATTGTAGGCCAGAAAATGGTGGGTTTTATTTGTCCTTTTTGCCAGTTTTTTGCTTATTGGTCTTTTTTAAAACTTTTTTATGGGTCTTAACGGATTTTTTTGCACTTGATCTTTCGACTACATATTTACTGGCCATTCACAGCTCTAATCACTACCACCTCTTAAACATCAGTTCCGGGCGGTTGCCTGGGACGCCGCCGTCAGGGTTGAAGGAAAAAAAAAAAAAGGTTTTGTACTTTTTCTGTACAGTTCTGTAACTTCTTTTTCCACCACGGAGAAAAGGGAATTTCGCAGCACTAGGGTGCGTGTTGTTTGTTTAGCGCTGGATGGTAGGGACTTCGCGCACACCATAACGGCTGCTTGAGACTATATTGCAACTCAGAATCGCATTAGTACCCGCTCCCCCCTCTTTTTGAAAAATGGCCTTTAAATTATTAAAATCACTGTAATAAAACGTAAACTATAGGCTAGGACTAGGAAAGAGGCAAAAAGTCTCTTTGTCCGGGTGAAAATTTTGCCTTGGGCCGCTCCTGGAAAAGTTCCAGTAAAAAAAATATTTTAGTACGTCGTACTAGTCAAGGCTGCCGAATTCACATCCGGCGGGGAAGTCATTTTTGTTATTCACCTATAATTTAAACCATAATATTTTAATCTTTTTTATTACGTGCCAACTGATACACGGATCAATCATAATTTCAGGGTGTTACGGGCCAATGCGGTGTTCCGGGCTCCTCCAAAAGTGTCCTGGCCTCCGGGTGTTCTACAAAAGTGTTCAAAATGTAGGACTTAACTTGAACAACAGAAACAATGTAACAAAAATGCAAACTGAAATACAAAGCAAAGCATTTCATTGATATAATTTTTTTTTTCAACTGTATATTGTATACACCAGAAGTTTGTATTTCTTAAGTATTATATTCATTAAATATGGAATTCTAATTAAATTAGATCGCGTTTTTATGTCCTTTCTACCAGTTTTAGGTCCTTTTTTAGATATGTTTAGGTCTTTTTTAGGCAATTTTTAGGTCTTCAACTTCCGAGCCTTAGTATTACCATGATTTTGTGTTGTTTGTGAAGTTATAATTTGTGTGAAATAGTTACTCATTTTAATTAACATATCAGTAGCTTTAATAATAAAATTGTGATTTTGTTTAAGGATTCGGTGGGTACATTTTGCCCTCCATGTGACCAAACAAAGGTTGGTGCTTGTAGGGTTAAAACAGGCTGGCAAGGCTTATACATTTCCCTTTACTATTATTATTAAAAAAAAAGTAAGCGTAAGTTTCTGTGTTCTAACACTTCTTCAGACGAAATAGTGTTTTGTCTGAAGAAGTTGTTGATAGAACACCGAAACTATTACGCTTACTTTTTAATAATCATAATAATAATAATAATGAAGTGTATACGTTTTGTCAGCCTATTTTAATTATATGAAGATTGTGGTGCCTACTGACAGTTCGATCCCTGCTCATGCCATGTGGACTCTGTGGTGGACAAACACCGTGTGCGTGGGTTTTCTCGGGGTACTCCTGTTTCCTTCCACTTTCTTCATTCCACCAATTCATCCCATCATCCAGCCTGAGCCAAAGTTGCCTAAAGGCCTTACAAATTAAATTTAAAATGTATGTTTTAGTGGGTGGGGACCGTCATAGTTGCTCTTTTCTGGGGAGTCAAGGAGATGCCAACTTGGTGGGGATATGTGGAATCGTATTATACTTCTTGCAAACGATTTGAAAAACTCAATTTGCGAAGTTTGGAAACACTGACAACTGGAGAACATGGAGGGGTACAGTTTCCCATCGTCTTGTTTATATGATGTAGAAGAATAATCTTGCAAACTTTGGTGTAGATCCGTTTAACAGTACTGAAGCCATTGTGATATATTCTATCATAAAGTGGGAATACTGATAATGAGGTGCTTGGGGATGTGGGAACCCTGACAGTATTTCTTGGATGCCGAAGAGCATTCGTTCCAAGTTTGGTGCGGATACGCCGTGAACATTTTCCTTTTATGGAAAAACTGTTTAACTTCTTAATTATTTTATTATATTGACATCAGGGATTAATATAGCTTACCTGTGCTTCATGCAATGCCTTCCTATGATTACAAGCATTTTTCTATATTATGTGAAAACTTCTACAGCAACAGGAAATTTGATAAGATCACATGTGAAACTTTCAAACCCGATTTTCTGAAAACTACGTTTCTCGAGTTAAGCTGTTCTTCCATCCAACTTCTCAACTGAACTTAGTTTCCTCGGAAGTGCTTAAATATAGAAAATGGCGCTGAGCATCATAGCACTGTACTTACTTTACCAAAACGCTTCTCTTCCTTTCGAAGGGATCAAATGATTACTAATTCTAATGTATTCAAGAAGCTAGTCCCTCGCATTCATAAGACCTAGAAAGCAACAGCAATAGTGATAAACCTGTCAGATGTATTTAAGGTCTGGAGGAGGAAACATTTACGTATTGCAAAATGGAAGGGAAGAAAGAATGGGGTTCTGCGCAGAGCGAGGGAAGAGCGGAGAAAAAAGGGGGGAGCTATCGGAGATTTCGCAACATCTCTGTTGCACACTTTAGTGAGAATTATTGCTTTATTTTTTAAGTTGTAAGCAACTTGCACCGATCACATTGAACCTTCACCGCTGTCACAAAAATATATAAAATGCTTTACCGTAGACGTGATACGAACACAGTCTCAGTCACTATCACACAAAACCGATTATCAAAGAAGTTAATTTTTAGTCATTACAAACTTTGAAAACAGGTTCGTTAAGCATACGAAAGACCACACTAATAATGAGCTTGGATATAGAACACAAATACCGGTATACCTTCACGTTAACTTAACAGAGAGTGGTTTGTCTGTGGACAACTACGTTACCTTTTCCTCTGACGTTTTAATCATGTTCATCTCCTCCTTAAAGGTCGCTAGTAGTTTTCCACGATTCTTCCCTTGTTTCTTTAGTTCTTCCAGCTGTATAGTTGCTTTTTCTCTATCTTTCAAAGAACTACATGTAGTCCACATGCATAAACTGTTGCATCCTTGCAATAACAGCATATTAACCATTAAAATCATAATAAGGCTCAGGCCGAGATAGTGTGGGGGAGAGGATGTTGAAATATAGTCAGTCGACCAGAGCCTAGTTCAGGAAATCACGCCAGTATTTGCCTGGTATGAGTGAGGAACAACCCTGGGAAAACTTCAGTTAGGATAGGCAACCGCTGTAATCGTTCCCAGGACCTTCTGATTGCTAAGCCAACGCTCTACCAACTAAGCTACGGTTCTTGATAACGTTTGCAGTAGCACCAGAAAATAGTTCTTTTCTATCGAGATTTCTATTGCACCATATTTTAACTTGGTGTGGAAGAAAATAAATTGATCATTTCTTTCTGTCAAGAGTTTCGAATTTTACAGGTCAACTGGAAAGGGGTTCCTTGTTCTTATACAAGTGGATGATCTTTTTTAAACAAATTACAGTTACCTCATTTTTCCAGACTGATAAGATCCTGAATATCATATTCAATAGTGCATATTCTGTTCCTTAAATAAACCACGAAGACTAACAAAACCGACCAAACTACAGTCCAGGTATAAACAATTATTCAGCAACCTAATTTTTATTTTTTTTAAAAAAAAAAGAAAAGCAGGAGTGCTTCCGGAATCTTATGAATTTCGTCGGATATCTTGAAATTTCCTTTTCGTGATTCAGTAAGGTCTTTTACTGGAGGTCAAAGCACAATGTAACTGATAACAGTGACCTACAATATTGAATCTACAATGTTTCAACGCACTAAGTCTATGACAAGACTCTCCAGGACATAAGCAATTCTGAATTCTACACTTTCAACGATGGAAAAGGAAAAGCGACATATTTCCCTGCTTCCAAGTAAATAAATGACTTTACTTTTCCACCTAAAATTTAATACTCTGCTCCCTATTATAATACTGATAAATTCTTTGCGTAATGAGAAATTCAGCCTCGGTTTTAAATGCAAAAATCTAAAGTAAGGGTATATTACGAGTTACATGTTAATTCTAATAACGGTAAATAAAAAATGCTTCTGATCTTGGAAATTCATTTACTTATAAAGTATATATATCACAACGTGCACAAGTAGTACACTAAGATTTAATTTATACGTACCGTCTCCTAATGTAACAACTGTGTTTTAAAATATCAGGTAGGAATACTGTATACACAATACGGGTACTTAAAACATTGAATAAAAAAATAGTCAATATAAAACACTGATTATATGAGTGGAAAATATGTCAGTTCATTAAAGCTTTCAGGGCATCCTCAAGCTTTTTTCTTGCTACGCTTACTCTTTCCTCTTGTCTCTTAATGTCATCTTCAGCCACAGCAACAGCCTAAAACCAAAACAAAGCATTAAGGAAATACTCGAAAATGTAATATTATGAACACTTATTTCTAATATTCAAGTATGCAATAATAACTAACTTCCGCGGTATACGTATGTAAGACTTATTAGAATTTTAAAACAATAGTTTCTGTTTACCTTGTCCACAGCTTCTATCTATTGACGTTTGGTCTCTTTTGATACAAGATTCTTCGTTTATGACTTTATCTATCGAACACCTTCTTTAAAACCGGTAACATGATACACTAACTTACAATTTACATTTAAACGTTTTCGACATATACGTACAACGTAACCGCATGAGGTGGTTTGAAATATGACTGACAGATCAAAACTGGGATCCAACGCTTATTTACTGTTCTGACAGGGAACTTCCGATGATTTACAACGTCTTCTTTCAGATGGTTAAAAAAAAGGCAATGAAAAACCACCATTTACCATGTCTTATAAGCTTTAAGCCTGACTACCGCCGTCACAACACCAAAATAACACTTCTAGAACCCTGTAACAATTCAGGTTTTCAGGGGCTGGGAGGACGTTAATGAGTGGAGAAGAAGCGATTATGAATTATTTATTTCTCTTCGTAATTATTTCTGATCTGGCACAGAATATTCTTGGCGAATTTTAGTCCAATGGGAAGTACATTTCCGATTTCAGGCAGTTGTTATTGGGGTACTTCACAGTAAATTTGCAAATTTTAATTTATTTCGCAATTCCAACCGATGTCAGCTTTCTAACCCAAAGAAATGTGCATTTTCGATAACTACAGGTTAGGGGATGTTATTGGGGGGTATTTAATGGAGTAATTACAAATTGCTGAATTTTCTCGTAATTCTAATCTGCCTGCGAATCTTCATACCAAATTTCAGCTTTCTAGACCAATGGGAAGAACATTTTCTATACCCAGGGGTCGAAAAGGACGACGGTTATTGGAGTGCACACGAAACGTCAGGGGTTATACAGGGAAGACCTCTCTACAATGGCCAACCTTACTTTTCTGGTAAGTCTGTGCTGCTACATGATGGGAGACGCGTTCATTACGTCATTACGTGCATTATATCAGTTGAGACCGCGTACAGAAGTATAGCTGGGAAGAATGCTGACTACTGCTTACCATATTTATTTTTTAACTGCTTTTCTTCTACCGTTCTGTAAGGCAAGTGTTACTTTGACGTATTTAAGCTCTTGAAATACTTACGTAAACGAATTGTTGTTTGGTCTTGCATATAAAACATATATCTGTGTATAAATAGAGAAGTCGACTAGGTCGCTGATGAGGGCTAGTAATATTGGAGAAAATGTCATCTGTCCAAAACGGCCACGTGGCCGTCTTATCCTATTTTTCTATATGCTCTGCAATATTTCGCTGTAAAATGTTTCTCTGTAATATTACTTGCAATTTCTGATGGCAATGCATACGTTTCTGAGTTATTTTTTAAATGGAATATTATATAGAGTAATCTTTTCGGACTATCTTTAAAAGATTAGTTCAATTTAGCATAATTCGTTTCATGTCAAAGCTTATTGTTTGTTTATCGTTAAAGAGTTTTCTCAATTTAGTGTGCTCTGTCATATTTTGCTAGTAATTAAAGTTTTAAACATGTACTTACAGTTGTCATGAACGTGGACTAAAGGTGGCCGTTTTATCCATGTTAAATTTCTTACACGCCATTTCGACTTCTTTTGTATAAAAAAAATATAATATTTTTTCACCTTTTCTACTGAAGTAATAATGATTTGCAGTGCGCAGTTTTCATAACATTAAAATTTTACGAGTTATTGGTTTCAATGCTTCGGGGTGACCGTTATAAACTGGGTCACAATATATATTTGTGATGTGGGGGGAATAACAGATGGAGCCCTGAACATTCGTATAAAAACCATCGCCACTTTTGCGCCATCAACGAACCGGATGTCTCAGTCTCCTTACACACCAAGTTCAAAACAGCAATTTTGATCTATCTTTCCGTGTTGCCATGATACACATTCCGCTCCGAACGACCAGTATCTCAACATACCGACTGTGGAACGGAGTCTTTATTCACGGTTGAGTGCAAAAATGAAACCAGGCCAAAACCTTCCGATTGCACAACATTTTCAATACATATTCTTCCAAGTTCTCCTCCTGAACTTACACGCAATACAGTAGCCGATTTTTCCAAGCTTGCTACGTAGTCCGCTGCGTGGTACCTTTGATTCAGAGTCCATGAATTCATCGTTTATTCTATTCCCCTCTTCTTGACAACTAACGATGTTCGAAATTATTGTGTTTTCGTCTGAAACTAAACAAATATGTTGTACGTAAATCCCTTCGTTTTTATTTTTAATTTTACCTTCTCCCTCTCACTCATATATATAAATCGCACTTTTTTCTCCGTTTGGTGTTTTCTCCGACCCATCTAGTCATTTTCCCGCCTCCATAACCTGGCCACAATGTCACCCAGCATCTATTGACAACATGGCGTTTCATTATCACCAGTCCCGCATCTGTCCATCTACTCGATTACCAGTTGAAAACGCTTTTGCGAAACGTACAGCTTTTCTATTGTGTTTCTGAAGTTATTGTACACTTGTCAAGAAATCTACCATATATCCTTTTTTTTCTACCTGTTTTACCATTTTATAGATAGATAGATATTAGAATAATGTAATCACTTTTAGATCTTACGCAAGTCTACTGACATTGGTCTTATTCTTTTACTTTTACCGAAGATGATGTAAGTCTTCGAAAATAATCATATAAAACCGTAAATATGCATTGGAGGTGGGTGGACTTCTATCCCAAATTCAGTTTGGGCAAGTCAATCGTTCTAATTCATATTAACTATGCACACAGGTAAGGTATATACTTCACTGACGATTTTATTCGGGTTTAACGTCACGTAGATTTTAAGTCTGTAGTCTTACAATTGTTCTACCGAAATAAAACCTCTGACAGGGTGGCCACTCTTAAAGGATTTTAAAATCCCCTGGCTTTTCTAGGTTTTGCAGATGAAAGTCTACTTTCTTTCCAGATTGTTTACGTGTTCAACTTTACGTCTAAGAGATTACGAAAGTATTTGAAGTCTCAAAAAGGCTCGTACATAACTAAAGCAAAAATAATTGTTAAGCATCGTTCACCCTTACTCAACAGGTTACACAACAAAACAAAGTTCGCTTTACTGCCACTGATTTTGGATGAGTTAAAGGCAAACAGACTTTCTTATCTAAGAAAAATATCTAAATTGTTGGACATAACTTCAAGATTCAAACAAGGTATCAGGATTTTTTTAAAACATTATTTATGGCCTTTAGGCATCTAAGGCTCAGACCGGGATAAGTTAGGAGGACGAATTCGGCAAGGCCTTATGTAGAAGGTGCCATTCCAGCATTTGCCTGGTGTGACTGAGAAAAAACTCTGGAGAAACCTCAGTCAGGATGGTCGGCCGCTGGGATCGAACCCACGACCTCCTGAATGCTGCGCCAACGCTCTACCACTGAGCAACGGCGGCTCAGTAGTTATCCCTGTTATCAACTCTGATTTCGCACCCTACACAAACATACCTGGCTACAATAAGATTTTACTTTTTGATAAATTACTTGCATGTAATGGAGACTTCAAAACATCTTCCTTGACGAGGTGTTCTATGATTGAATGAAGAATTTCATGGAGTCCATTATGTAGAAATGCCGTAAGAGAAGCATCCGCCTGGAAGGTTGTCAAAAATGGCTCCATTACATCCAAAATGAATGGAAAAGAGCCAGCCGTATGAAATTCACCCAGAATATACTTCAACACAGCGTGAAACAATACTTTATGTTAACAACTTGTGTCCAACATGTTTAACGTTATTTCACAACATGTGACAACAATAAACTGGGCTCTATCACCAACTCCGGAGTTTCCTTCAAATTTTAAGGAAAAACCATCGCAACATGTGTGAAAAGTGAAGTTAGCTGTCCTTTTACACATCTGCGATATCTATACAAAAAATACAAAATGCCTGCGTAAGATTTAGCCTTGGATTTCATAGATCGGAACATGTACTACCAAAATTGAATAATAAAAATATGCTTACTATGTCAAGGAGACGTAACTTGCACTATTGTTGTTTAATATTTAAACTTTTAAAAAATAAATCTCCCCCCTACCTAACAAATAAACTTAACCCTCGTAGAACTGTTCATCACTACACAACACGTAATAGTAACGCACTTAATGTCCCCCGTTTCAGACTCTGCAAAACAGCTGGTTCATTTTCTGTTTCAGCAGCAAGAACATGGAACTCTCTGCCAATCAATATTGCAAATTCTGCCACTTACAGTGCGTTCAAAAATATGGTCAAACATTTCCTCCGTCGGAAGCAATTACTAAGCTCAAACTCTTATGACCCAACCTGACAATTTCACTCATTGGTATTGTGTAATTAGAATCATTATATATTTGTAACGGCTTTTTTTTCTCCTCGTAGATATGTAACTGTTGACACCAATAAAAAAATGTGTGTGTTTGGTGTCTGTATCTGTGTGTGTGTGTGAGTGAGTGCATTTAGTATATAGGATTGTTTATTATTATTATAGGATTGATTATTATTATTATTATTATTATCATTATTGTGCATTATTCTTTTATCATTCTTTTTTTTTTTGTATTGTATTTCGCTTATATTACCAACATTGTATATTTCATGTAATTCTATTATTGTTGTATTGCCCTTACTAGTGGCTAATGTGCACTATTCTTTCTTTTTTTTTTTCTTATTGTAATATTGTAACCATACTCTTATTTTGACAAGGGTTAGGTGGCAGAGCAGCCATAGGCTGAACCTCGCCCGCTTCAATAAAGACCATTTCAATTCAATTCAATTCAATCTGCGAAAAAAAAAATGCACAACCCGGATTATTACAAGCCTGAAAGCATTATGGATTGTCTGCAATTGACAGATTACTATCTTCAGAAGAGTGCGATCGTTTGGGATGACAGACTGAAAGTTTAAAAAATTTCAGATTTATTAGCAGCATGCATTAAATCCTGAACAAATTTTATTAGATTTTCTCCACCCCACAAAAAGGTTTTATTTTTTATTTATAGCATTATTTCAACAATTTATCTAAAAAAAAAACAAAAACCTTTCGATTTGTTTTTGGACAAATTTAACTAGAAATATAAATTTTTGGGGACACCAGTGTCATTTCTTGATAAAACATAGTAATGACGAAAATGAGAAATTTCTACTTAAAAACCTTAGCGGGAAGATGTCCCGTCCATTCCACCTGCGCCTCCCCATCTTCACACAAATCCTAGACCTACCCCTGTATTCACCTAATGCAGTATTGAACTCTGTTCATAAATCAAAGCCTACTTGAACAGCCCAGGAAAACTGAAGTTAAATATTATCTATTTACTTCTCCCTTCTTAGTATTCCGACACCTGACAAAAATATCCCCTTGCTCCTTTTGGGAGACTCATCATCAAAACCCACAAAATATTCGGAACTATTTAACTCATTAAGTAACTGCTTATAGAATGATGAACCAAGACCATGCACTCACAAGCCAGTTTTGTTCCATGTAATTGAATTTTTGAGTCACTATCAGGAATCATGAGGCGGAAAACACTGTCGGCAGCCGTGCGAAAGTAAGTCATGTTGTGTACCACAATACGAAATACACATTATTTCAGCTCTCGTAAAATTGTCTGACAAAAAACTATTTCAATGCACCCGGCATATATTCTCGTTGATTCCACATTCGTAGAACCGATATAACTACCACTAGTATTTGGAGAATCAGGTACTGTATTTTCGACAACTGATATGGCTGACGATTCTACCACATACGTGCGAGACAACACTTTCTTCCAACAAGCATATCGCTGCTGTCGACATAGCAGGTTAGAGACCGTGCAATTCCAAGATGAACTACATTCCACGATTTTGTTGGATGCTCCATAATAAGGAACTTTCATAACTGATTTGAAGTTTTTATTAATCCTCATCTCGACTTATTTTAAGACCATGACTATCTCTGATTTATTGATTCTTTTCAGATCACTTTTTTTGGTAAAAATTCCAGATTATCTATAACATTTCCTGACTTCTTCAGGTTAAGCCAATTTCCCTGAATTTTCCAGGTTTTCCAGATATCCAGGTCTAGTGGCCACCCTGCATCTTATGTTCAATATTCGTGGAATTTACTCGTTTTCATGAGTTCTACGTAATTTCCACGTATTCTACCTGTCTTCAGAATTCATGTTTTACATTAGAGTTTCTAAAAGAATGCAAAAATTCTACAGACATAAATATTTGCTTGACTCTTGCGTTAGTCTATAAACAGTCTAATTAACGCAGCTATCCAACGCATTTTCGATATTGCTTAAATTTAGATGGGCGTTACCACACCAACTAGGAAACAGCCACAGACGAAGAAGGAT
>JAGDQP010030444.1:11134-22610 GCA_022664845.1 Lepisma saccharinum | reverse complement strand
GTACAACAGTTAACGTCTTAATCGTTGCAGTTTGTCATGGCCGCTATCTTGAAGTCAGCCGTCGTGAATCTTGCTCGAAGGGGGTCATGTAACATATAATTCTGGGGTAGAACTTTCCCAGAAATACATTACTGAAGTCAGTTTTGCTATCAATTTACTTTTGAGAGAGATAAGGAAGTGTGACATTAGTATGTGTAGTTGACTGAAAAGTCCAGAAGTACTATGTTTTTTAACCAATACAAGAAATGAAAACTGAATGCACAAGTAACGAGCACTGTGTAGGTAATTCCCAAAACTAATGTCTTTGCATTGGGTTTTCATTTCTTGTTTTGTTTCAATAATAACAAAACATTTCTGGACTTTTCAATCAACTACACATACTAATGTTACATCTCATTATCTCTCTCAAAAATAAATTGATGGAAAAACTGACTTCACCAATGTATTTCTGATAAAATTCTGGCCGAGATTGATATGTTAATGACTCCTTCCTATTTAAAAAGCATCAAGCAAGAATCAAGATTGCGGCCATGACGAACATATTCCTTTAAAGATAGCGCATTTAGCCAGTATCCATTAATGTGTATTTGTTTTCCATTACTTCAAACATTTTATAAATAAACATGTGATTCCTGCTTAAATCACACTATAAATGCTTGTTCTTAGCAACCAAACTTTTGGCCACTGTGCCCGTCTTTATGGACAAAAGCACCTTTAATCATGTTTACTGGTGGTTTTCTGATGTATCCTACTCCTTTATGTAGTTTGGTCAAAAAAGCTCTTTGAAGCATCGATAGGTTTACTTGTTAGAGACAGAAAATATATTCTGTTAGCTGAAAACATGATTCCCACTTAAAAATCAATCTTGACGGACGATTCAACAATAACAAATAAATACTTCGTAAGTCCTTCCTTGCTTCTAAGTTGAAGCTAGAATTAGTATGTTTCGAACACATGTTTCCTCCAACGACAGAACACATCACTCATAAAATGTAATTTAGAAGATTATGCATTACATACAATAACAAGCGTAAGCAACACGCATAATCATGCTGTTCTGAGTACAAACTAACATTAAGGAGAACACGCAAGTCTCTGCAAATTGTATTAATATATATATTTTTTTAAATTCTGCTTCCTCCTTCTTGGACCAATATAAAAAACGACGAAATACGTGCTTAATTAAGAAAAACGTAAATATTATTTTTTTTTGTAGACTTAAGGGATTCTGAGGTATGGACATTGTATTTTACAATAATTGCAACCCTATTTCACCCCTTCCCAAGCTGAATTTCCAAAAATCCTTCCTTAGTGATACCTTACGTCATAAAACTTATGTTCTGTATAAATTCGAAGTTTCTAGCTTAAACCGTTTAGCCTGGGCGTTGATATGTCAGTCAGGACACACACACACACACACACACACACACACATATATATATATATATATATATATATATATATATATATATATATATATATACATGCATATATTTCTAGGTCATCTTAACTGGAAGTCTATAGAGGAGGAAACATAAATTTATGAAGTCTACGGGAGATGTAGGTGAGCCTAGTGAAATCTCTGAGTTTACCATTAAAATTTAGTATATGACATTTATTTTAAATCTAATAATTCATTTTATCTTTGCTGCAAGATGTTATACGATGCTGCTCCATATACAGGGTGTCCGGAAAGTCCTGAACCAAACTGAAACCACCCATGGGGTGGAACTGGGAAGCAATTTGAATTAAGGAACCCGTGTCAGGAACCCAACCGTTACGCCTCTGCGAGGAATTGGAATTTCGAGGAAAGGTAGCAACGACGCCCATGTGGTTTTAACATGACGGCGCGCCAATACATTGGCTACGGGCAGTTCGAGACTTACTGGATGTTTCCGGACAGATGGATTGGAAGAGGAGAATCTGTTTCCTGGCCTTTTAGTTCCCCTGACTTTACAACCATCGATTTCTAATTGTGGGGATACATGAAGGAACTAGTGTACGATGGGACGGAACTCGAAAGTGACGAAGAATTGGTGGGCAGAATAGCAATCGCAGCCGGAAAAATTAGAGACAACGCAGCCAATTTGTTCAGTGCGTTCGTGCGTCGCTTATTAACCATTTGCACCTTTGTTTGCAAGACGATATCCAGGGAGGTACTTTTGAGCTATACCTGTAAATGATACAGTATGTAAAACCTGGTCCCTTGTTTTGGAACTAGGAGATAAAATAAGTACAAATACTAATGTTATTGTTAAGTTCAGTTCCAATTTCCATTTATTTCATTTTTCCTGTCGTTTGTTGTATCAACTTTGCAGTACAGACATACAAACGTGTAGATAGTCAACAATTACATTATACACAAATATTTGTTTCTAATAAAATTAGTTTGATTTCGAGGCATTCGTAGTGCTGGCACCACACACAAGCGCAGACGCTGCACCCATTGCTTCTACTTGCGCAACGTTGCCACCTTTCCTCAAACTATCAACTGCTCGCAGAAGCATAATAGTTGGGTTCGCGATAGGGTTCCCTATCTCAAATTGCTCTCTAGCCCCACCCCCATGGGTGGTTACAGTTTGGTGCAGGAATTTACGTACACCCTGTATATGAAGTCAAATGGGTAGGTAAATATGCAGACTAATATGAGCGACAAGTCTTTACTTTTCTAATCTGAAAACAGTTTGCGACGATGGTGTAGAAGAATACAATATACTGAATAAAATACAAAATCATTAACATAATATTACAAAGATATAATGTATTCATATAGCATTTAAACGATTGAATTTAGATACAAAACAGTATTGAAATTGAAAACATCTACAATAGAAAATATATATATCTGTAACACAATGCAAAAACAAGTCAAACATTCCTGAGCATAAGAAAATTCAGCTGCAGTCCCATAGATTTACGTGTAACTTGCTAGTTGTCTAAATTATCTCAAAATTTACATAGAATAAATAAGATGTTCCTTATTATGAATTTATGTTCTTTTTTGAAGAACCTGAAACGGATTCAAAAATTATTCTTTGTTCATTGAAGTTTGGTTTACAGAGAAAAATTTTGGTTTACTACAACGCCCTGAAGTAAAGTCCATTACACCTTTAGAATCTGGTTCTTCTCTTTGCTTGCCTGATAACTGCTTGAATATTCCAGGTCATAAAGTTACAGATTTCATGGCCCTTCCAAAACAAGTGAGTTCATTTGTGTTATTATTATATCAATTTTGGATGAAGTATCATTGAACAACTGCGAAAGCTTCTTTTCTAAATTCTTGTTTGGTGGAACTCGCTTTAAAATGTACTCACAGCCTCCTAGGAGTTTTTCACTTGTTTCTTTTGATGTTGCAAATTCTTGAATAAACATTTTAAGTAATTTCCATTTGTTCTCCTCAATCAAACATCGACAAATTTGGGATGAATCATCGTGAGGTTCTCTTTATCAGTGAGGTTCTAGAGTGAGGTTCTCTTTATCAGTGACTGTCAAAATTGTAACAACGAATTTGAAGCAGTTGTCAATCTCATTCAGAAGGCAACGAAACATTAGGTGAGAACAAAAAACTTCCTTTGTATTTCTCTGGGACATTTTGCCAAACGGACTCAAAAAGCTCCTCGTAAAATTCAAACTCTTCAGTCATTTTGAAAACAATATAAAACAAAATTATTCTGTAATTAAATTCTGAGAAGTAAGACCACATATTAGTTGCTAATTTCAAACAGTGTTCTTGGAGTTTCCAAGTCATACAACGCAGTATTATAAACAACAAAACATGCTTGTGTAATTGTTTTACCTTCTCTTCATTCATATGCGAAATCAGAAGAAACAAAATTACTGGTAAGCCTCTGAAGTAACAAGAACCCCATCCATAATGGAAAGCTTCATCAACAACAAGTGTTGAAATTTTCGTTAAGACTTTCTCCCTTTTCTCATGCTGTAATTGCTGAACTAAATATCTACATGCTGTTTCTGTACCAGATGTTGCAGAAGCATAGAGTTGCCGCATATTTTCATTGCTGGATCTTAGTCTTTCTTTTTCCATAGCTTGATAATCAATTTGGGAACACCAATATTTCACTATAAATAAACATTCTTTCTTAGATAATTTAATGAGGCCACAACTCACGCATATAATGTTCTAAACAATAATACACAGTGCAACAGAAATTAATACACAAGACATCCTCTTGACTGAACACAGCTTGCTCAAATTGTTTTGCTTCGTTTTCTACGAGTGGTCCTCAGAGTATTTTCAAGTGAATATAACAGGACGGTAGTGTTACATAGCACAAAAGAAGTCACCAAATTCTGCCCAGAAAACCACCAGTTGCTGTTGCCATGTTTTAGCTTAGCAATATCTCTTGAGGATTATTTGGCGCTAGAGCCCCAAAGTGATTCTAGAAGAGCTGCCATAATGGAAAACCTGAAGAAAGAAACAAAGGATTGGTGTTAAATATGTCACGAAAGTGCCAAGAGTCATACAAAAATCCACTTAAATAACAGTTTCAAAACCTGTGCTTTACAGAACCCATGCTAACCCGGGACGAATCTACAAGATCAGTATAAAGTAAAGTGTACGGAGGCAAACAGACGTGAGCCGACCGGCATTATTTGTAAAAATGTGACGAGTCTTAAAATGGAATTTCGTTCGCTATATCATTTCTCGTAGTCTTTGATAATAAGAATAATTTTACGCTTACTAGTCATTATAGGTTACAACAGACATTAAAGATTAGTGTACGCACATTTGCATAGACTTTGCGAGGAAATGACAATTGAACATTAAATAAATAAAAATATTTACTAATGGAAGTATCTATTTGTCAATCCGATAAGAGCTAATTTCAAGGTCACAGAAATTGCACGTTGTATATGGGTTAGGCATCTGTGGCACTTGATGAATTCATCTTCGAACAAATTACGTTTACATGTATATATTCTTCGCAATAGTTCTAAAGAGTTATTTATAGGATACTTAGTAAAATATCTACAAAAGTATTTATCTACTTTCTCCACAGTGCAGTTTTCCATTCTGCATTAGATTATGGGTTTATTATTTGGAATATTAATGGTCAAATGATAAAGAAAGAAGAAAACATCATCAAAGCTCAAGGTATCGCCTGAATGAAGGAAAAAATTCTCTTACGGAGAGGAATATTCTTAAAGACAACCCTAACTGTCTTCCAGGATACCTAAAGATAGGTTAGTTTATGCTGGAAATAGTCTTTTAGTCTTATTCGAACACACTAATATTCTCAAATGCCACTACATCCGAGAAAGACAAAATAGTTTTAATGCTCTGTACAGTGGCGTAACAATAATTAATCGGGCGTGCCTGCAAAAATTAAATTTGGGCCCCATGAAACAGAACATACCTTTCCTTATGACCCTTTCCACCTTAATTCAGGAAGTTCAAGAAAAATTGTACACTCATGCTCATTTTTTTCTCGCATGTCATTATTTGACAGTTTTTGACAATTAATATTTTTCTCCTTAGATTTTGGCGTTCGCTGAATTCTTATACTTGTAAAGTACGTAAAAATAAATATCTCGTGAAATTTTGTCACAAAAGTGTTAATAAATAATGGAACTAGAAAAAACTAATATTGAGAAATTGTCGAAAAGTTTCTAAGTCAAAAAGCGAGAAATTTGGCAACATAGGGAAATTCAGAGGAATTGTTTTCGCTCGCCGAAGCAGTTCCTATCTTAAGTACTATCTGAAACTGAGAATAGAGAAATGTTCACTCAAATGAAACATTATGCAAATAAAGGTTACAGATATAAAGCATGCGAAGTATAATCACGTGACAGGAACTATTATATTCCCCGAAGAGGAGCGAAAGAACATAAAATCTCTTTTAACTTTCGAAGTGAAGACTTCCAATCAATGGTGCATCAATAAATGCTTATCAAAATTTTAGGTAATAATACCATCGGCGGTGTAGTGGTTAGGGTTTGGACTTCTGAAGGGAAATGTCTTGAATTCGAATCTCCAAGTAGTTTGTGAATATTTTTTATTCTCTCATAGGCGATAGAATCATTATTATGATTACTTTAGTAGTTGTGAGTTTTCACAAATTATGGTATAGAAGACGAAATTAAAAAATAAGCTATTCTTCTTATAACTAGTTTGATTCCCCAAGCTTCTGACAATTTCCAGTTGGCAGAATGTAAAACGTCTAATTTAGAACAAATTATATTTTACGTAAGGATAAGTATGTTTACGTTATAGATATAACAAGAGTTATTCTTATATTCCACTTCAGCAAATGTTTTTCGTTATCGTAAGTCTGTGTGGCTCAAGTTGAAGAGATTTTTTTTAACGAGCGAGAGGTCGTAAGTTCGAATCTCGTTGATTATATAATTTTTATCGCTCTGTTTTAACTAGAATGAGTGTATCATACGTTCTGGTAAAAAGGAATAAAACTGAAGAAAAATTAATTGTAAAACATTAGAAGAATATTATTATATTTCTGTGATGTAAGCGATCAACATGGCGACAGCAAATATTTGACCAAAATTTGACTTGTTGTTACGATAAGAAAGACTTTTACAGTTGCATAGGTCCGTGTGTTTCTTTCATATTTATTAGTTTGTTGAGACGACGTTCTACGAGTTTCAAATTTGTAAACTGTTTGTATCATTGCGTTGTGGTGTGTCACGCATTGTTATTGAGTGGATAACACAATTCTCAAGCTGGTGGAACAATAAAGCTTTGAACTCAACGTATTTTCTTTCTTTTGTATCAATATTCGAATAAGAGCGTATGTAATATAGAAGCAACAATATTTCGTTCGATCCACTCAAGCTTGATCAGATAGAGTGCAGAGACATAGTGATAATCTTCATAAGTGAAGTATACTAGGTATTCTTTATAAATACGTTAACTACGTTTATTACAACACGCACAGGTGCCCATACGGTCCATTATCGTGCGGATATTTTCAACCTACGGCCCGAACTACCATCATCGTCATCTTTATCAATTTTTTCACTTATTTCGTTACAGTGCATAGTTAATTCGAACTTCTATTGCGTTATACGTAAAAGTGCTTCCTTCTACCGGGGTAGCATCACGTAAATGGTTACAGCTATAATGCTAAACGAGGCACAGCAAATGGAAAGGGTACCGTGGAAATTTCAGTCAGATTGTGGCCGGAGTCAAAGATGTCAAAAGTACTTATATAAATTCAAATTCAGTCAGATTGCGGCTTCCAGCTTCGAACTGATGGTCTCTAAATTAAAAAACTTTCAGAAATCTACCAGCTAGGCTCAATGTCGGCATCCTGACCGCTTTCTACTAAATCTTTTCAACCGATTCTAATCTCTGTTGCAGTACTTATAAACACTAATCGAACATTATGAGGTAAACCAACTTATTGTTAGAGTTTAGAAAAGATACTTACCTCCAACAGCTGGTGGTCTGCTGCTGGGCGCTCTCCTCCTCGAAGCAAATAAACGGGCAGGTAGACGACGATAGCATATGACGGCATTTACCTGAGGAATAAAGCAACAAAAATAAGTTAAACATTGTAACTCGTTACTGTGGAGTTCGAAATGGAAAACAAATATAGAATCATAGAATCTGCAAGACCTCATTTTCAATTATTGAAACTAGAAATAATATCTGGTGGAGTAAAAAGTAATCCATTATTTTGCCAATAGATGGCTTCAGTGATCTGTATCTCGCGTTGTATAAGTCCGATCGGGTTCAACAAGATGGCGTTCAAACGATGAGATTGCGTACTACAAACACTGTTCAGATAGTTGTGATGAGTTGACTCAGTGTTGTGTGAGCGCGCGTCAAAATGGACACTAGCAAAGAGAAAATACGCTATTTTTTAGTTTTTCTTCCATAAAGGCGAAAACGCAAGCCAGGCGACTGCCAATGTGAATAGTGTTTATGGTCCTAATACTGTAACAGCCAATCACGTGCAATTTTGGTTTCGTCGATTCCGTGCCGGTAATTTTGACGCCAAAGATGTACCACGCACTGGAAGGCCACGTGTCGAAAATGTCGATAAAATCATGGACATTGAAGCGTCCGACCGTCATGTAAGCACTGTTTCGATTGCCCAAGAGCTAAACATTGCACAAAAACCGTGTGGAACCATTTGCATAAGGCTGGATACAAAAAGAAGCTTGATGTATGGGTGCCACACGAGTTAACGCAAAAAAACCTCATGGACCGAATTTCCATCTGCGAATCGCTGCTGAATCGCAACAAAAGCGACCCATTTCTGAAGCGGTTGGTGACTGGTGATGAAAAGTGGATCACTTACGACAACGTCACGCGAAAATGGTCGTGGTCGAAGTGCGGTGCGCTGGCGCAAACGGTGCCCAAGCCAGGATTGACGGCCAGGAAGGTTTTGCTGTGTGTTTGGTGGGATTGGCAGGGAATTATCTACTATGAGCTGCTCCCCTACGGCCAAACCCTTAACTCGGAACTATACTGTCAACTATTGGACCGTCTGAAGGCAGCAATCGCCCAGAAGCGCCCAGCTTTGGCCAATAGGAGAGGCATTGTGTTCCACCAGGACAACGCCAGGCCACACACATCGATAGTGACTCGCCAGAAGCTCCGGGAGCTTGGTTGGGAGGTTCTTATGCATCCTTATAGTCCGGACCTGGCACCGAGTGATTACCACCTGTTCCTGTCCATGGCGAACACGTTTGCTTTTGAAAAATTCGCTTCAAGAGAGGCTTGTGAACATCGACTGTCTCAATTTTTTGCCAATAGGGACAAGGGCTTCTATGAGAGAGGCATCATGATCTTACCTTCCAAATGGCAACACATTATCGAACAAAACGGCGCATATGTGACCTAAATCGGATCATTCTAACTATGGTAAGTCAAGCCTTCAATGTCATGCAAGTATAATGGATTACTTTTTACTACACCAGATATATACAACTCACTGGTTCACGTTCAGGTTTATCGATAAGACTAAACTATTTCAGAACGAATGAGAAACCAATAAAATTGATGCAGAATTATAGAAGATGCAGAAATAGTGTTCAAATAATTTTTTAACCTATGCATACAAGGTAACTGTGTCCCACACACAATTCACATCAGTGTGAAACACCTACAGTGCAATCAGGATGTGTTGAAAGGAATTCTCGTGAAGTGATATGTCTCGAAACGTGTCAGAACAAAGTTGAAGGTTTCGACCTAGTAGCGAAATTTTCTTCTAAACGCCTATGGTACATTGAAATCAGGGTTTGAGATAAATACTTAAAATAAAAAAATGGAACCTACTGGAATATATTCTATATTTTGCTGTTATTAACCTACAAAAAATCAAGTTGCGAGTTTCCCGCCGCGCCGTTTCGAAAATAGTCTGCCATCTTTGATTTCCCCTCTAGACTTAATTTATGAGACATAACTACTAAACCAATGAACGTATAAGGCTTATTCGTTTTTAATACATTTATATTATTATGGGTAGTATAAAATGTTACCACTTTTCCTTTACGAGGAGCCACTTTTGCATGATTTTAGAATAAAATAAAAGATTCTGATCTGTGAAGAATAATACATTAATTTTCTTACCTCGTACATGTCAACAGTGCCAAAAATGAAAAAAAATGTTAGAATAAAAGTTGTAGGAGATTTTATATGGTTTAAAATGATGTATATCATATACAATGTAGACAAATGTAAACTACTGCGGTCACGGAAAAAGGTATTACGAGAACGTAGGTTTTTTAAAAACATATTTGTGGGCTACATAGGCACCCATGACCTGAGCATGTCACTTGCAATTCCTCAGATATGTCACGGCTGAGGGATATCTGAGTGTCTGTCCTATAAATATAAGTAAAGGAAACAACTAAATGCTATCTTCTCGTAATACCCTTTTCCGTGACTGTACTATCTACTCAGGGAGTCCATCAGAAGTTTCATTTCAGAGGTAAAAGCCATAATTGGGGTCTAAGTAGATATTTTTATGGTATTTTATACCTAAAAAAAAAAATGTTTGAAAGTGTATGTTAATGAATTTAGGAGAGTGGCAGAACAACAGGCAGAATTACTGTGTTCCCTGCAGTTCGTTTAGTTTGTAGTTTCTGTAGAGTGTGTAACGTTTTTCTAGAAGATGTTAACTGTTTATCTTCACCATAAGATGAAGATCTTTTCACTTTAGAATTGGTTATGTTTCTCTGAGTAGATGAAATAGTATTATTAATTGCAATACCTTTACGATTAGGCATTTCTTTAAAATTAAGTAAAGTAACATTCAATATCAACAATAGTGTTGTCTATATCGATAAAATTTAAAGTATAAATAATCTCTTTTGAATATTTTAAATTCGTGGGATAAAATATAAAATCTTTCAGATTCCCTTAGCGTTATCATTAAAACAGAAAATAAGGATTTCAATTAGCATAATATCAGATTCTTTTATGTATTAAAGGCATACAAGCAACATTATAAATAAATGCCCACCAATTGTTTAACGCATATCTCGATAATTAAGACAATAAACAATTCGCATCTTTCAATATAAAGATTGGGTTTTAAAAATCTGTAGAACACTTTCCATGTTTAATCGTAAATATTACATATTTGCCTAATTTGAAACACGTCAAATTACTTTAGTTTTGTGACTTTAGTCGTTAGGCTTTTACTTGCTATCGTGGGCTTGACTCTTAATGGTACGAAATCATTTTCCAATTGCCGTTTTAAAATTAAATATTGATAATTAAACAGTCTTACAGTCGATCGTCTATAATATATTGAAGTTATTGACAAGTCGTTATGGTTACTGTCCGCCATATTTGGTCTTTGTCTCTATAAACTCTAGTCCTCGTCATTTTTGTTGTATTTAACACTATCAATTTGAATTTTTGTAGTAAAAAAATACTTTTATCAAACACTGTAGCACTTATAGATAAAACTATTGTAATTTTCTTCTGATTGAGGCCGAAAAACTTGTGAAAATTATATGTTAAACTTGCAATATAATTTGGACCACTGGCGTAACGTTCCGGCCCGCAAGGCCTGCTCCCGATTTTTTACATTTATATTATTTAATACAATTTTAATTTCTAATTTAAGGAGAAATATTGCATGCAAAAGGCACAAACTAAAAACTTGATTGATCCAGAGTTCAGTTTTGTAATGTTAGGAGAATCTCCCATTTGTTAGCAAGGGATGTAGTTAACGACATGTAGTTAACGGATGTAGTTAACGATGATTTTTAACAATTTAGACTACTAAGGAAATAAACTTTTTTTTTCGTTCTTCTGGAAGATGCCAAAGAAGAATTATATGCTGCCACTCGTTATGGGAAAGATTCCGTTATATCGATGGAGTTGTCGGATTGACTTCACATTTGATATATAGACACCTTACGAACTTTAGAGTTTATATCCGGTGCAAGGTGGCGCTACGACCGAAAGTTACAAAAATACTCAAATTCGATTTTTAAGCATTTTAGACATGATCACGCCCCTAAGTTGTTGTTA
>JAGDQP010030444.1:0-11034 GCA_022664845.1 Lepisma saccharinum | reverse complement strand
TAGAGTGTATATCCGGTGCAAGGTGGCGCTACGACCGAAAGTTACAAAAATACTCAAATTCGATTTTTTAAGCATTTTAGACATGATCACGCCCCTAAGTTGTTGTTAATAACCAAAGTTATGCGGGGTCCCGGGCAAGTAAATTACTTGGGGGCCATTTAATTTGGTATTAAGCCTCAACTTAAATTTATCGTCAGTAGCAGTATAACTAAGCATGAGTGAATAATTAATTATTATTTATCTTGTAAATTAGGATAATTAATAATACTAAAAACAGAAAGAGGAGTATAAATAAGGAAATTACATTTAATGCTGTTGCATTGCAGGCAAAATATATTTTTCTGTAATCGGCTCTTCGCGATATAGGCCTCTAGAATCTGTGTATAAAGAACAATAATTTTCATGTGTATATGTGTAAAAAAGAAGCGGGGTCTGTTAGTAACAGGAAAATAGGCAGTAACTATAATCTGTTAGTAACATTGATTTCTTATGTAGTAATCATAGACTGATGAATATGAATTTGTTAAAGGATATTTTTATTATTTAAGGTACTAACACTACTTGTGTTTGCTATACACTTTTATAAAGGGGCCCGGATAAAAGTTTTGCGGGCGGAACCGCGCTCATCTCGTTACGCTACTGATTTGGACTTTACCGTAGATCCACCGTCTGACCGGAAGTCCTTTAGTTTTGTGAAGCTGGTTCCTTAAGCATCGTATCTTTTCATTAAAAGATCACTCCTCTTTTTTATTCTTCCGTCATATCCTTCCGTTTTTAGCATTTAGATCTTAATCTTTAAATATCAAAATTATACCATTTTAAACCAAAAGTTCATCTTAGTATGATTTACAATTCCCATCTAGTATATAGTAAAAAAAAAGTTAATTTCAGCATTATCTATGACCCAAATTAGAGATACTATTATACAAATATTACCAAGCTCAAACTCTTTCAAGCATGTAGGAAACTCACTAGATTTCGAAATATCTTTTTAAGAACAATTATTCAATTTTGTATATATCATATAATAGCTGATAAAAAAAGTAGTCCATCCCAAACAATTGACATGTAAATTCGACATCGATAATTTCTTGTCTGCATATATTCCATCCTCAACGTTCCGTTTGCTCTCATCCAGTGTAGAGAGTGTAGTCGTTATTATGTACATCCTATGTGAGGTTACACATGCGCTCAAATGCCCGACCCTATTGACTGCTGTGAATATTCTCACAACATAATTAGGACGTCTCACAATCAGCATCAAACAATTGAACGTCCTTTCTTTAAACCACAGGTAATCGAAGATCAAAACTAACCAAAATAGTTCGATTCACACATAATTCAGAATTATTTATTGAAATTGAAGAAATTAATTGAATAGCCAACAACTCTGTTAGTGATTGAGAATATCAGACGTAACGATGATAATAATGTAATTACCATAACTTCAGTGCACAGGAAAGAAAGCAGAAAAATCTTTAATTAATGAAATTACACGTAATGAGAAATTAAAGCTAAAACTACTCTCAATAAAATTTCAGAGCAAAATCAAATTTTATGAGAAACGGATGCTTTTACGTTACAGTTAACAAGCTCACAATATTGCAGAGATAGCCTGAAAGGTATAGAAAAACTTACCTCCATTATTCCTCCACTCCTAGTTGAATACATCCTCCAGCCCTACTTCTTGGACCCTCCGAACCCTACCCTACTGAATTTAACCGAAAATCAAAAAGAAATCGCGAACCAAAAGGACCCCCAAACCCGACCCAATTTTGACCTGCACGCAGAGACAGAGACGAGGACTTAACGCTAATAAAAAATCCCCAAACCGAAAGTGCCGCGTAGGGTGACCATAAGGCGGCAATGAGGGTTCCACCCCCACTGCCGCCAATAAATTTACAAAAATTTAGATTACAAGAATTTGGTAGCGGCGGCCTGGGGAGATCGGTATCCCCCTTTTGGCCACCTCGCTAAAAATTTTGAAAACCGGCAAAGGGATTTTCCTGTTCTCCCTCTGCCGCATAAACTAGAATTTCGAAAAATACTAGAATTTTGAACAGCAGCAGCAAAGGCGCCCTTAGCGCCCCCACTGCCGCTCTACTTGGAATTTTTATTGGGGTAATGGGAACTTATAACTCCCCATTACCCCCTATAATTGCCTCGCCTGAAAGGAAAAAAGAGAGAAAAAGGTGACCCGGATTTCTGCGTTTCCCCTAATCTAACCCCCTCCGGAGAATGCCAAGGATGGAACCTGAAAGGAGACAAAAAGAATAATGTATTACAATATTGTCTAAATTCAAATAAAACATGTTTTTGCAACTGTAGAAATCGAAGACACATTCTAATACAAAATATAATAACAAAAAGAGCTGAAATAGAATTGTAATTAAAATTAACAAATAAATAAGTACGTAAATAAATAAATAACATTTAAGAGCAATATAACTCCATTTGGGAGAAACATTCAATTTTACTTTAAGTCAAAATACCCTTACATTTGAAACCTTTTTGAGTCGTTGATATAGGAAAAGAGACCTTATAATCTTGTTCTGTCTGTCCGTGTCCGGAAAATAAATTTCGGGAACGACAGCGCGTAGAGAGGGGCTTGAGGTGTTATTATCAACATATTGAAAAGACTAGCTCAAAGTCACCTGAACTATCTTGATTGGTGCAGTGATTCAGTGTTGCCAACCTATTTTATAAAAATCCAATTGTTTAAAATACTTCCATTGCGTGAGATTTACCTCCACAACACTTAGCATAATCATTATTCTAAACAATAAAAAATACAATAGGTGTCCAACCTCGCAAACATCCTCCTACCTGCCAATGTTGCCAACCTATTCTTTATAAAATTCATTTTCTTAATTGTTTCCATTCCGTTAGACGTAGCAGCACCGAATTGGCATAAATATTATTCGTCAAAATATAAACATACTGTGAAAATCCCGTCCTCAAGCACCCATCTGTCAGTATTGCCAATCCATGTCCAGATAATATATGTCATGAACCACAAGATGTAGTGATATGGCAGAGGTGTCGTCGAAAATGTGTCTAGACTAGTTCAGAGGACCCGGAGCAATTTTCGTTGGTACAGTAAGTCGTTGTTGCCAACCAATTATTTTAAAATTTACCGGTAATTTTGCAGATCACTTCCATTCCGTTAGAACTAACTGCACCAAAATTGACACGAACAATATTGGATACAATAAACACATTCTGAGAGTACCAACGTCCCGAAGAACCACAGCTGTCACTTTTGTCAAGTTGTTTCCTATAAAATACATTTTTTTATATTGCTTTCATTACGTTAGATCTAGCAGCATACAATGAATATTATTCGACACAATAGAAATACTATAGGTGTCACCGTCCCCAAGCAGAGATGCCAACTCGCGTCCAAAAATATGTTATATGAACCACAAGGTGTAGAAACATGGTTGTTGTGCCTTTGGAGAGGTCTTGTCCTGACTAGCTGAAAGCAGTCTGAACCATCAAGATCAGATGTCGTACTTTTCATTTTTCCTAAGCATTACAAAAGTTCAATACTCATTTTCAATTTGCTTCCCTATTTTAAAACCTTTCTGATCTGACCTCGGGGTGGCCGAGAGGCTCTTTCGCTTTCTGTGCGCGTTATCAAGGATTCAAATCCCGCTGGGGTTCATTGAGCGCAATGGTTCGGAGCCCATTTTGCTAAAAATCTACATCCCGTCCTTAGAAGCTCACTAACACGTTTAGGAAGTTAATAACAATTCACTCAGTCACATATCTGCATCAAATTGGCATAAACATTACAGACAAAGTAATATTGATTGTTTTTCTTCGACATGCTGTCAATGTCGAGGATCAAGAATGTCCTATCTTGGACATTGTAGAGTTTAGTGCCAGTGTAAAGTAATGTATGTATGGTACCATCAGCCAGTGGAGATGAATGCCTATGTATCACATAATTGTATTCAGCTTCAAGAATGTCTTAAACTGAAGGCGTCAAGTAAATTCAACGGTGGGGTAGGCATAGAAGTTGACCAGGGCCATCTTCAAGTTTGAGGAAAATATTTTCGAACTCTGGTGAAGCTTATTCCTGCTTTTACCATAGAATTTGTCATTTGCACTCTTGGTTATTGACTGAAGCCACCAAAAGGTTGAGTAGGCCTGAGTCAATCGTAAGATTGAGAAGTACCGCCTCAACCCTGGTGGAAGTCCCAAGGCCTTATTTCTGCTTTTATGATAAAATCAAAGTCTTTTGCAAGCTCAAATATGGCATTAAAATGGGCCAGGGTGATCCTCAAGGTTGGGGTTGGGGTGACAGTGGGCCAGGGCCACCCACAAAGTTGATGAACATTGGGCTGAATCAAATAGTGAGACTTTTACGATTCTATACATCGTAATATAGAGACAGTTAATTAACTAACTAGTTAGTTGATAGATGAATAGAGAGATAAAACCATTTATTCATCCATTTTACTGATCTGGGAGGATTACACTTAAAATATATGTTACGCTACCTCCCACCTTGCGAGATGCCTGACTTCCGGTGTGGGACATATATGACCTCCTCAGTAATTATATAACTTCACCCTTTCGATATGATAACCTCTTTTCGATTTTCAGTATGTAAAACTTTGTAAACTTTATTTTTTTATGTGCCAGTCTAGTAGCTTTGGACTTTGGCCCGTCACGATTCGCCCTTAGCTGTTAAAATCCACACCCATGCCCCTACCGGGACTCAAACCAGGGACCTTCGAGCCGATTTTCTGTATGTATACGACGAAATTTTGCTCTATACAAATGTTTAGTGTATCTATTAGGGAAAGTGTAATCGCTGTGAGTAAAATTTGGATATTAATTTAATGTGTTGATCAGAATTAATATTTGAAGCAGCATAACATTCCAAAGACTTTCTTAAATAATAAACAACTCTATACCAAAGACTTTCAAATTATACAAAAAGGATTTACTCAAATTAATAAAACCTATTTAGAAGTCAGTCTAAATAATTTGTAAAGTCTATGTATTTACCTATATAAACAGCGTAAGCTGTATGCAAAGTTAGTTGCTTTGGAACTCTTGAAGTGGACGGAGCTCCAAATAATAAAAGGTGCTAAGGAGGACATTTTACTTGTTTTACTGTCTTGTGTTCCCCATTTTAGCATACATTATCCTTTACATGACATTCTGCCTCAATAAGGGAAGAGGCCACAACATATACACTGTAGGAAATATTTATGTGTACCCCCGGCTTGGACAGTTCATACTAATCATTTTTCCGTTCAGGTTTAAAATCCAAAAATCCTACGCCGATAACCGGAGAAATAATTCAGGGCCTCACACAGAACTAAAATAGGTATATTTGGAGTAACACGGGGACGTTTCATACATCATAGAAAAACTCACTTCAGCTTGAGAACTGAAAACTTATATTTGTGAAAATAATGTACACATAGCACAGAAATCAATAACAGATACATAAAATAATATACAGTATATGAATAAATAGAACTACTTTATATATAGTAATTACAAATAAAATTAGTATGACATTAAAAGTCAACTTCAAAATGACATTGGATACCAGCAGGTAGCAAAATGAGCAATACATTTTGATATGGGTACAATGCTTGATACAACGTTGTATATTGATTAATTATTGTATTGTTAAATGTTAGACGTTAATAGAATTAATAATAACGAATCAACATTATGTTTAGTTGTTTTGAGGAAGGTACAAACAGAATCTTATGATTTTAACAGTAGTTATTCAAGTATAAACGCTTTTTACGGGAATCGATATAAAAGGATGTCGCAAATCAAGTCAACAGACACTGTATTATGTGTCGGCAAGATGTCAAGAATAAATGTAAATATTTCTTATTTGTCGTTTTCATTATTTTATGAAGCTTTTATATTGTTCTGAAATTGCTGTTTTTTTTACCAATGTAAATTTGTAAATATTTTCTGTTAAGAACTCAACGAAAAAAATTAAACAACTAAGTTGTATAATGTATAAATTTATGTAAAATATTCATCGAGGGTACAAGTGGCCATTGCACAAAGGCTGATCATTTTTGTCATCGTTCCATCAAGGCAGTTTACAGTGAAACTCTTGATATATTTGACCGGAATACTAGGGCCCCTGGGCCTCATCTTGCTTATGATGGCAGATCATCATCAAGAACAACAGTATCAACACAGGCTGCCACTCGGGACAGGAGTATGCTATAGTGCTTTTACCGCCCATACAATTCATTTTATCGTAACAGACTGCCACCAACAACACCAGGACCTCCGAGATACTCTTCACTCGTCAGAAACTCAGAACATTCAAACAGACTTCAAGGAAAATTATCAGCTCGATCTAGTTCAAAATCACTTTATCAAAGTAATCCAAACTCACCTGCGACAAAGAAAACGTATACAATCAGTGACATAGACTCCGATGGCGAACATGTAATGGGCATCGGAGATAAAAATCAATTTCCAGATCTTACAAAATCTTCAGCGCCAAAAACAAATAGTTTTCTTCTAAGCAATTATGATCCGAAATTTCAAGCTTTTAAAATTCTCATGCAACAATTTCAAAAGTACGTCTCACGTGACACCATATACAGACTAATTCCAACCACAAATGGTATCATCATTCATTCTACAGATCCTAATCTAGCAACAACAATCCTTAACAAGCAGTTTCACAATCTTTGAAAATAAAAACGCTACCATTTCACAACTAGAAGCCAAATAAATCCGACAGCCATAACCACCAAGAAAATTTCCAACGCTGTCAGTTGTAATACACGGCGTCGAACTGGGCATCTATATACTATAAAACTCCATATCACTGACTGACTGACTGACTGACTCATCATCCTCTCTTTCTAGATAAAGGGTACAGCCCTTTGAGGGGGGGGGGGCTAACCTTGATTACCAATTAAAAAGTAAAGTGGAAGAGTTAAAAGAATTTTCCGTTCCAAGGATTAAATTAATTTAATGCTTTCTTGCGTTGAATACGCTGGGTCAATAGCTTTACGAAGCACGCTTAGCCCCGTCGAGTACAGCACATAAGACGTCGACTACTGTGAGCATCTTGGTTATTTTCTAGTGACAATTTACCCACGCCCGGACAAAGTGAAGATTCAAAGAAGATTATCCGAAGCGCGATGGTCATTACTCACTGAATCATCTTTGTAATAAGCTTAGCCGAAGTTCGTTTTTCGTTACTCTCTCTTCAAGATCCTCTTCTTATAGCAAGATCTTCTATTACCATAAGAGGTGGCGTCTCAACGAAGTGGGCTCGAGGGCAACAATCTGGATAAAGAGAATACTGCAGATGTTGAGGAACAAACATTGGAAAACGAAATGAATAAGGCTGACAACTGTCACGAAACAAAAGGTACAGCTGTAGTGTCTCAGGACATAAGCAAACGAAGAGGGTAGATAGGAGAAAAAGAAAAGCAAAGAAAGAAAAGGTCAAGGTAGATAGAAAGAAGGAGGCAAGAGATGAAGAAGAGGAGGAAGTGGAAAAGGAACAGGAAGAATCAATGTTTGAAGAGCTCATGGTTAAAGTAACCTCTGATAATTATCAACTTAAACATATGAAAGAGCTAAACAGAGAATGTTGTAATGAACTGGTTATCCTAAAACTATTAAGAAGGGACAACTTTACAAAAACGCATGACTATACGAAATCCATAGAACAAATAAATAGCAAATTAAATCTTCTTATGACAAAGCAAAGTGAAGTTATTGATTCCCTTAAAAAAAGAATTTCACATTGAATATCATGTTGATCGAAGGAAAAAATTAATATAGATGGTGAGAAAGCAAAGTAATCAAGCAGATGCTAATGCTGATCATATGGGGGAAACTAACCGAGACATGTTTAAATTATCAGATACATGTAGATACTACTCAGCTGCGCTTTATTGAAGAAAAAAAATAATAAACGCACCAATAATTGGCATTTTAAGGACACTTTTCACCGTATCATTTTAAACTCAAATACAGTTTAACTGTATTGATCAAATGAGAATGCTACACGTTCTTCATTCTTTCTTCTAGTGATTTCTACCCATTACTTTAATCAACATATACTATTTGAAAGGAAATCACGTTTCTTGTCTAATATTGTTTTTGTACCAGTTATGAACATGGTAAAACTTGGATGTTTCAGTAATGGACACCCAATAATGGATTTACTGTATAACTCAAAATAGTTTAAATAATCATTGCTGATGTTTCGAATATAAGTAGTAAACACGATTATATGTTTAAAGCTGCTATTCAATTATCTGGTTGTTTCATGGAACATCTTTCCGAAGGTCCTTGTTTCGAAAACAGCTGTGGTTTTAACGTTTGTTTTCACTCAGTCATAAAAGGCAAATACCCTAATGGCACCTTCAACTTAGACTTGTCTGACTCCTTCCTGCTTCCTTTCCCCTACCCTATCCCGGCCTGAGCCATAGATTCCTTGTGGCCATAAAAATGAAAATTCTAACTTGCCATGAATAATGTCCAATATCAAAACAAATCATTTCGTTAGTGGGCATCCCCGGGTCCATCATTGAAAAGAAGGAACCAAAAAATTTCCTGATAGACTTATGGTCTTGAAGAGTAAATAATCTTTCCCAAGTTGAAATAAAACAACTAAAAGAATTATGATTTCGCTCTTGGAGTGGCTGAGAGTTTAGCGTACTCATTTTCTTATGCATGTGTTCATGAGGCCAATTTCCCCTGAGAAATATTGAACGGAGTAGTTCGGAACTCACTTTACCAAAACTGTAAGTCTTGTCCTTAGAAGCTCACCAGCTCGCGTAGGACGGCAATAACAACTCAATTAATAAAGGATTTTGACTTGACCTAGTAATGGATAGCGCATGTCCATAGCTGGACAGAAACTGACTTTGCCGTACTGGTAATAGACACTCTCTGCTTTGCCTTATAGATCCAAGTTATAAATGATTTGGTAATTTAGATACTCGTAACCGACATTTAGTAATGGATAATAGAGCAGAACAACAAAAGTAATCGTTATTGTAATTTCATGAATAAAAAACGAAAGGTCTTACCTTAATCACTTGCTTAACAGAATGCATAGAAGCGTAGGATTAACTTCAACATCAAATCGGAAATATCAGATGAAAGCAATGTCGAGCGGATAATATTCAGTGCCATCAGAACATTCTATTTTAAATTTCTCCATGTAGATGAAATGATTACCGCCCTTAGGAAAATCGTACTTTACAGCTTTCCTCTTCAAGTGTCCATTATTGGTACACTGTCTATTGCTGGTTCACTGTCCAGCACTGGTTCACTGTCCATTACTTGTGTATTTCCCTTATCGTAAAATATTATTAGTAACAACAAAATAAAAACTGACATCGAGATTACCTGTCAATCGTTTTTAACTCGAGTGGAAGAACAAGATAAATTATTAACAAATTATTCTAAATATATTGAAGAACTAAAAGGAAATGTTGTGACTCTTCAACATAAGTCCAAGGAAATACGTCATCAAGTTGGAATACTAGAAGTCAGATATTTAAATAGTTCCAATGATGTGAAACAGGATGTAGATTTCCAACAAGACAAAACAGTAAATATACAAGCGAACAAAGAACAATTAAGCAAACACTTTAAGGATACTCACGAGCTTAAAGAAACAGTTGACAATAATAATTTGTCTATCGGGAGGAACATCAACTCATATAAGCCATACAATAAAACAACTGATGATCCACCGTTGCGTGAAACATCCTGTAAAGATCAACCTGATTTACTAACCAGGGGAATGATGAAGAAACAAATAAACGATTATAGAAGAACTTAAACTGTATAAAGTTAAGAATTACTCTCACCAAATACACAAAATGGTTCAAGATTTGGGAAATATCTATCGTACATTAGCAGAAAAAACTATCAACTGGTTCATCTTCGAAACAAATTATATCAAGGACAAATTACAGAATTATTGCTCAAAGTCTATTTTGTAATGGACCAACGACATCTAGAACCAGAATACAAGCAAATGATAAAAACACAGAATAAGGACACACAATGCGATCTGTAAGTTTTCTGAATCAGACCAAGAGTATAGCAGTGGAAGGGGCGAAAAGTGAAATGAGTTCATGTGTTTGTTATTCAACGGGTGAAACAACTTCGACCACATATCTTGTTAAACTGGGAAATAATGAATGTATTTAATCTGTATTTCTAAATAATCCAACCAAAAACGAACTATGTATCAAAGATTTCGGAACATCAGAAAATAGATATGGTACCAACTCCTGACGAACGAAAGAGCTTAGTACGAGCAATCAACGAAAATCATCAGTTAAAAGGACCATAATTACAAGTGAGAAGTTGACTTCTAAACCAACATCGTTGAATGATGAACTTAAAGAAGTATTGTAGGTATAAAAAAAGAAAACGTTTCCACAGGAAGGAACTCCATAAAATAAATCTAAAGAAAGAAGAGTTGAAGAGATACAAAATGAATCTATAAAAGAAGATGAAAGGGTAACATATTCTCGAAATAGAAATTTCGACTAAGAATTAAGAAATTTTTATGATAAACCGCAAATATATTTCAAAGAAGAAAAATACGAGAGATCTGAAAATATATACATCCAAGCGTGCAATATTATAAATAAATACAACATAGACTTTGGAAGGTACCAATACATATATGAAATTCATTCCAAGTCGATTATCAAACTTTTAAACGTCGCTGACGATTAAAGATGATACTGATTTAGGGAGAATGATTACTGAACCTACTGAGTTCATTTAGAAAGATTAATGATAAAATTAATTAATTGATTAAATAAAAATAATTAGTATGAGATTATGAAGAATATCAATGATTAAAATGATAAATATGAATGAAATGATTAAGTGAATTAATGTGAATAATTAATGAATTATATAATTGATATAAGGATATATCAATATAAGGATATATTATAAGGATATAATTGATGGCTCTCCCAACCCGTCTGGTCAGCGTGGGAGCAGTAGACCAATCCTCCCTTCGGG
>JAGDQP010030443.1:0-22611 GCA_022664845.1 Lepisma saccharinum | reverse complement strand
GGTGACAGCATGTAACAGGAACAAAGGAACTTGGCGCGAGCTGGCAAAAGCCTTAGGGTTGGGGGCGGTGGACGTAGTGGGTTTTAAGATCCCCACCACCCTTATAGCTTGAGGATCATGAACCTTGCCACCTCGCGCCAAGTTCCTTTGTTCCTGTTACATGCTGTCACCAAGGAACTTGGCTCATCCGTCTCCCATTTCACACCTTTTTAGGGCTAAAGAACTTGGCTCCACTTTTTGCACCTCTGGTGTTTTTGTTCGGATCTTGGATACATAAAGGGTAAAACGAAAAAAAAGGCAAGAAAATCTGGAAATTTTGTTGAGTCTTTTTGGCACTTTATGCTTTAGTTTTCAATAATTTTGAAAGTAAATTTACCAGGCGGGAAATTTTTACAAAAAAAATCGGGAAATTTAAAAGTGTTTTGAGGTAATATTTGCAACTGGAACCTGACAACACTGTTTGTGTCCCTGTGCAATTAATTTCACTTACCTCAATCGTATTAAAATCATATTGAAAACACACTTCTAAGTTCCAACTATATTACTAATGAAGAAGTGAATTCAGCTACTAAACAAAGTATTTTAAATATTTTCACTTGACTTAGAAAATTACCTTTAAAATTTACCTTACCACAGAAAAGTCCAAGGTAATGAGTGTACTTATATTTGTTTATAATTCCTTTTCCCTGTAGATTCTAGATGTCAGACTCATTTGAAATTTGCAGTAGTTTTATTATTTTGTGTTTTCTAAAAATTTACAAACGTCAAGCATCTGAACAAAAGCAAAATGTTGGTGCGTCTGGCCTATCTTCGCATAATCTTAACTTGTAAACCATTAAAATTAAATAATTTAATAAACACTTTATATATCGAAGTTAATTGTTTACCTCCGACTCTCGTCTAGTGAACGCGGATCAAGTACTCTCAATTTTGTTATTTCGCGATCATACTAATATGGAAACTTTACAGGAGAAATTATTTATCTATTCCGGTCTAATATAAGAAAATGTTTTGTATTTGATATTTAGTATGATTTCTTATCAAAACGCGTGATGTATTCAGTAATATTTCAGATCCAAAACTCCGATTTATGTCTAAAACTATTTTATGTACATTTCATACTTACTATTAGACCGATCATGGACCCACAGGAAAGTCTATCGGACAGAAACCCTCCAAAACTAATTTGTAGATAAGAACTTGCTTCCAGTTTTCTTCGTTTCGCAAACTAAAGGAAACTAATGTAACTTGTACACCTATCCTAACTTACTGTACTAAGGTGCGTATTCAGAAGTTCTGATATAGCGTTATGTATTAACGACTTATCTAAGGTATACTAACCTAATTTTTCGTAACGTAACTTACCCGACTTAGGTGTCTTGCACTACCTAAATATTGGCACGACATCTTATCTAATCTTACCTAGCCTAACAAAATCTAACCCAAATAATCTAACATAACATAACGTTACAAAACAGATGTAGTTGATTACAGGCTCACATTGTAACGGGTTTTGTACGCAAAAATTTAAACAAAATGTGAAACACGGAACTAAATATATGTAAGTGTTCTGAAAAGCATTTGTAGCTGCGAATCGAACATTTTATAGAAATCGGAAGGGAAAATTAAAGTGTAAAATTTCTGATAGAAAGCGCGTGCGAAGTAAATTGTATCTGAACGTTTATTTGTGTTAGCTTTTCTGTATTTTTTTTATTTATCTATTTTTTTTACCTATTCAGCTATTATGAAAGTGTTTCAAAATACCTGATATGCCTAAATTTTCATTCAGTATTTTTCTGTTTAGTAAAATTAAGAGAAAACGGAGAAATATATCACACTGAGAAAAATTGGGTTGCAGGCGACTATTCTGATTATATCCTGAATCCAGGGGAAAAACATACTAGTAATCTTGGTACATAAATTGGTGTTTAATTGTAGTTGCATTTCCCCGTATTGGTTCAATGTTGCTCTTTCTAAAATGTCTGTGTAATGGAACAATAACAGGTACTGCGTAAATCTTGTACATGCTCCGTGCTAAAAATTATTCTTCAAAATACCATTGACTTACCAGGTGTTACTTGTCACTGAAATTGCTAAAGGAGGGATTATTAACCAAACATATTCGCCGACACCTGTTGGAGTACTGCAAATAAATTCACAGAGTTACCTCCAACGCAAAGCAATTCTATGGTGCTAAAGGGGGCTAAACCCCTAAAATTTACCTTAGATTCCCTTGTCGTCCCAGTCTTATCAGTATTCTTCATTTTATACAGATGTCATAACTTTAAGTCACTCTCCGATGTATTTATTTTTTTTAGATGAAATGTTGTTGACATTTGTACTCTCGGGCCCTCGCTATTAATATTCAAGGATTAATATATAAATTAAGAACTGTTTACACAGGATGATAAACGTGAAAAACTTGGAACTGAAAATGTTGTCTTTATGGATTAAACCGAAAGTGAACAATTGAGTTTAACTGTTTGCTCTTGTGTCTAACTTTAGACACATATCGAGCACTCCAACATTGTGAAGCAGGTCTTACTGGAGAGCACCGAGCAGTTATGCATCAAGAAAATTAGTTGTACCGGTACCTTATAAATATCCGCAACACGAAACTTGTTAGTCGAGCATTGTGAGGTGCAATATGCGCATATCACCGAGCTCTACGTAACGATACTAGAGTGATTGACTATCGAACATTGTGAGATGCAATATGCCCGTACCATTGACGTCTATGTGACGATAATGGAGTGATTGGTTAGTGTCCAAAGATAGACACAAGAGCAAGCATTTACTCTCGATAGTCCACTAAAAGTCCTCTTAACCAACATGAACAAAATGTTTACTTCTAACTCAGATTTTTACATTTGTTATCATTATGCGGCCCTTTTTTTTTAAAAAAAAATGTCTTAATTTTTTAGTTATCCACGAACAGGACTATGCATATAATCGCACACACTGTAAGCAATATTTAATTTTTTTGTTAGAATTAAGGCAAATAGAAAACGAGTAGCAAAGCGACAACAAGCGTAGTAAACTGAGTTAGAACTTAAATAAAAATGTCGATATTGTTTTACACTGAAACTGGACGATCCAAATTAACTGTTCCCTCCGCTTCCACATTTCATACATTCAGTAAATTTTTAATGGTTCCGATCAGTCCAGTATCACTTTTAGTTAGAGAGCAATGGCGAGTACAAAAGAATTATTGTTTTGTAAATATTTTGTGAAAAAAGATTTTCCCTGGTTAAGAGATGTGCCAGGGAATATCCCCCGTTTCCCACCCTACAAATAACGCCCTGACTCTTCTTACTATCTCTGAGTTGAGGAGTAAGTATGAGTAACTTTGTAACTGAACGTATTTTTCTCGGCAGTTGCCCCAGTAGCGTAGTGGTTAAAGTAACCGACGGACTGTAAACAAGAAGGTTCCATGTCCGAATCCAACTGCAGATAAGTGCAAAAATCAACTATATCTGAAGACGAGAGAAGACGACTTGCCTCGAAACCGAAGTAGAGATACAGCTGTAATGCCAGGAAGACAATAGTTCAAATCCAACTGCGGATGTATATTAATCTCTAAATTTCTTATTAGTAGTCGATTAATAAATGAATATTTAACTTAAGCATGGGCATGAATCACAATAATTTGAAGAAATATCTGTACCCTGGATGCGATGCTATTCTGTGACGTCACAACAGTGATATCATTACGTCCCACCATTCTTTTACTAGAAAATCATTAATACAGAAAATACATTATACGTAATGGAGTAAAAAGACAGGATCGCACATAGATCTGTTTCTTGATTCAAGGTTGATTTTGCCTTGTTAGGTTTGACGCGATACGACAAGTATATTTCAAGCTTGATACAACCTTGATTTGTGCTAGATAAAATATGCTTGAACAACCCAATTTCAAGCTTGATTATGCCTTGTCTAAACAAGACACTTCGTGCCTTTGAAAGATTAAGCATAATTGAAGCTTGAATCAACCTTTTTGCTTTGATACAAAAAGCTTGTTTACAGCTTGTTAGCTTGACGTTTCTAGACCAAAACAAGCTGGATCCAAGCTGATTTTGCTTTGTGGGATGTAATCAAGATCATATTTTTCTAGAGCTATTTTAAAAATAAATATACGTAATTCCTTGTATTGAAACAGGAATAATTTTATATCAGTGCACTCAGGTTGAATATAATTAATTGTATTATAAAACCAAAGAAAGAGGTGCAGAAGACTAAATTTAAGCCAAGGCATAAATTCATTAAATCACATAAAGGAAGCAAATGGATGTAATGCGTTGTAAGTAGAACAAAATTTAGATAATTTCATTTGATTAAAAGTTAAGAACAAGTGGAAAACAAACCTTACTAGATTAGAGTGTTATAAAAAGAAAAGAATGATAGATATCAGAAATGGAGGAAAAGAAAAGAGAATTGTTCGAAAACAATATTAAAATTTGAAAATTGTCCCTGCATAATATATTTTTCTTGCTTTAGAAAAATAATTCTAACCTTTAGAAATGTGACATTTTCAACATTTCAAATGAAGATCTAACTTGTAAGATTCACAAAAGGCGAGTAGAAGAAGAAGAAGAAGACGACTACTTTCGTACACACAAACTTGACATATTCAGGTATTAGAAACTCTTTCTTGTTTGTGTTTCAAAGAAAACCCACCAAACTCAAAACTTTTTTCAAAAAGTTTACTCTCATTGTGTTAACGAACCTCTCTCTCCCTTCCCCCCACCCCCTCCGTCTTTTTTATATTAGATAAAACGTGTTCTCATGGAATTCTAAATTTTTCCCTCCTTCCCGCTTGAGAACGTGAGGGAAATACTAAATCGGGAGTAAGTTTGCTTAATCTAGTCGTCTGTTTCGTGATCAGTGTCGCATTGCGTCCGTTCAGGAAAGATACCTTTCGTAAGATAAGGTCACCATGACAGGACAGGACGGTTTAATACTATAAGAGTTAAAAAGTACAGTTTAACTAGTATGTGGAATGAAACCATTGTACAAGAAATAGAAAGCAGCAAAGGCAAATTATCGGCTAGGTACACTGTAAAAAAAATGTGCATTTTTTCAGATTTCAAAGCAAGATTTTGGACAAGGGAAATGAATCAATTTTGTGTTACTACACACACATAGAATTCAAGCTTACGATACGCTTAATATTTATTTGTGTAGTTATGATTGATGTGACAAGTTTGATTTAAGTTTGAAGTTGACAGTGCTAAGTTCACTTTGATATTGTAGGTTTGATTTAAGCTAGATGTAGACAGTTGTGTTAATAGATCTATGGGGACTTCACACACACATAGAAAAGTGCAAACGTTTTGCAAAAGAAGACAGAGAAGTGGGAATTAGGAGCAGCCATGTTGCCAACTGACACATTGGGTGTATATAAAATAAGCGTTCTTGCAAGAATATTTCAGGACCGTAATCTACTTTACGTATTCACATCTTTGTTTGCCACTCTGATGGTAATATAACATTTACCAAAACACGCACGAATATTATCCATTCCCAATTTCCAAATTGGTAAATCCTTTCAAACTCAGATATCATAAATTGATATTTCTACCGTAGTGTGAAAAAAAAATAGATTCTTATATTTTTCCTACCAGAGCCACCAATATGCTTAAATATGAATTTTTGGGTTTTTTTAAAAATATACATAAAAAATACCCCCTCCCCCCCCCCCGGTTTTCTAATTTCAAATTATAGTGACCCTAGTTCAAACGCAATAGTGTATAACAAGAAAAGAACAAAATCTCCGCTTCCCCTCTGGGTCACCGTATCCAAGGAATAAACCCGGTGTTCCGGTCGAAAATTTGGCCTGAATTACCGGATAGATCCGGTGATCTGTTTCAGCTCTGGTTAGAACAAGCTTGATATGATAAACTTGCACTAAGCTTCCCAGATGCCAACTAGTAAGTACAATTCAAGCTTGATTTAAGCTTGCAGAATTGAGATGACAAGTTTGATGCAAGCTTTGAACTTAAGATGGCAAGCATGCAACAAGTTTGTATCAAGCGTGCTTTGCTATAGCGGTATTTATAAGTATTTTGTCACTGTCTGAATACCCTTTTGTATGTACAATCAGATTCATATAAATTAGCTGATGAGATTATTTTTGAATCTGGCAATACTGAACTCATAGACATGGCAAAACTAGCACATAGAGGAACTTCGTGTATTATGGAATACCGTTTTCATTAAGTCATTATCGTCGTATTACATTTCGGGGAAAAAAAGTAATGTCTCACTCATTCATACCTTGAATACTTAAGATTGTGTACTTATAATTATCACATTGTTAAAGAATAAAGATTATGGAAATTATAGTATAATTGATGAAAAATGTAAATTCGGAGGGTAACATGGAATATTCGTGTATTATGAGATACTTTTGTAAGATAAAGTAGAAATTAAATGGCGTAATAATACAAGGAAAATGTTGTTGTTAGTGCAGAACTGTGGAAACACACACATGTACTCTAATTTTTCTGCACCTGCACAATCATTGTGCGCCCATAACAAACACTATAAGCACTGTACCCACAATTATCTTCTAGAATCGTCAGAAAATTTTTCCTGACAAAATTTGGAATCTCTCAGGTATGAACGTAAGTTGTAATGATGTAAAAGTCCGTGTATTAAGCGACCCATCTTCAACTATTCCATATTAACCGACACACTATCTTCAAAATGAAGTCATTGCTAATCGTACTTTAGGTACAAACAGGTCCAGCAATTGCATATGCACTGATAGTCCCACAATCATAAAATATATTAACAATGTTTTCTAAAGACATACAGACAGTACAAAACGCACGTGTAAAATTTCTGATAACTGTAAATTAAGTTTCTTGTGTGGAGTAAGCTTTCACATGTAGCTATCGAGTCCAACTGAGCACAGAGTGTTAAGGAAGCGTGTAGAAGTAGTTCATCTGCTTGGCGGTAGAGAACAGCACATCAAAAACGAGAAAAAACGTATATTCCATATTACACGACTATTCCACAATACCCAAAGTTCCTCTATATAGGATACTCAATTTAAATCAGCATTAAAATTCGATTCGACATTGCCATATTGTACAAATTATAGAATTTTAAATGTGTAGCCATAGGTTATTTTCTGTGTTTCCGAGTGTACATGAAACTGGACGAGAGGTATGATACCACATTCTTGTTGGTATTGCATTTTTATAATACCTAGTTTTGCTTCCCTTTGTTCAGTTCTATGCTGGGTACGTAGTTCTAAACAAACATGACAAGGAGAAACTATTGACAACAATCCCTTACTTCTGTTACTGACTGAAGTTTAATCAAACTGTACGTTAACATGCTCTTCGTAAGGACTTTATAGGTTAATATCATTGCTTCATACGTTTAACATTCAATGATAACAACAAATAGACCGATATGCAACGTAAAAGTGACTTAAGTCAACCATCTACCTTTTGATCGAAGTTCAAACTAAATTTTGAGCTAAACTAAATATCAAAATGTTAAACTTAAAAATGATGTTTAGCTTAGCGCTCTTTACGTAGAGAGCGTTTAACTAATTTCATTATTTAAGACGCAACGAATAGAGATAATGCACCATTCTTGCTATACAGTTGTCAAGAAAGCGAAGTGCTATTCATATTAAATGGATTTTCACTTTTGACAGTGTATCCAGCTAAGAATATTGGAAATAAGGTTATTCTATTTTCATTAAATTAGTAATTAAAGCCATGAATTGCAAAACCTCCCAAGTCCACAGGAATATTTTTTTTTCAGGAGGAACAAAAACAGTCCAAGGACATGGAATGTTATTCTATTCAGCTGAAATTATTTTGTGTTAAAAAAGGGGGGGGGGTTGAATTGGAATAATAATTTTTATGTAAGTCGATAGCCCTTGGAACATAAATACTGACAAACAGAAAAAATCGAAATACAAAAAAAGTGGACTTGGGATGTTTTGTAATTCAGGTTTTCAATTTTTCTACGCATTTCGTTATTTTATGATTTCAATTATTGCATTTCGTAACTTTTCATTCAGGGATTTTAGCAGCCTACCCGCAGTGGGAGTGTTATACCTTCCAAATCCTTGAACACGTAACTCAAACTCAAAAAAATAAGTTTTATGTCATAAATCGATGGAAACAAAAAAAAAACTCCATTCACACCATTCCAAATTTTAACTTTACACCTCAAAACTGAAAATCCTGGCAGAAACCCTGGTCTCCTTTAGTTCCTTTACATTTATTTAATATTAACTTTAAAGAATTTATGTCATTTTATATTATTTAGGTTTTTACTGTACTTCATGATTAGTCACTATTTTAATACAGGAAGGCAGTTTTTGACAAAACGTATTTATTGTATAAATCCACACATATACCCATTCTCATACATCCGTGAACTCAATGTAGGTTCTTGTAATCTGCTGTACAAATGTCTAAGCACTTTCGACATGCTCGTATACATACCCATAAAATCCACAGCTTCCGAAAGTAACGTATTTATCCTAAGAAAGTTTCGTAATCAGGGCAGCAGTACCAGACCACATCTCAGTCGATATATTGCAGTAATTTTCACATTGGAGTTACTTAGAGTGTGGTAGATATATCCTTGATTTCATTGGCATAGAAAGTGCATCCCGTGTGTTATAAATTTTCAAGTAATAATCAAAGATGTACTGGTATCGGAACGCTCCAGAACGGACGGTACTGCTTTTGAGAGAAAAAGTTACCATTTTACAAGAAAAAAATAAACGTTTAACCCGTAAGTCTGGTCAACGTTTTATTTCAGCAACAACAAACTTGAGAAACTGGGATCCAGAGCCATATGTGAAAACGTGGCTGCAGATGACACCAGAGCTAGACAAGCAAAAACCAACCAATTTGGAGGATTTTAATTCATTTGCTAAGTTTTTGTAACACATTAACATGTGGTTGTATCAAGATTGGACTGTCTCAGTAAGCAAAATAAAATACTTTGTACTTTGACATTTCTTCTATTAAATGTTTCTTTTTTAGTTTCTAAATGTTAAGCTTTTCAAATTTAATTGATAAAGTATTCCCTATTTTTGTCATATTAACAATTTTGTTTTATGCCTATTCCTCACTTCACAATTATTAGTATGACATATAGTAAAAATTGAAACGTTCCTGTACTGGAAAATTTACGAGTGCACCCCTGGTAATAATGTATGTTAACTTCAAGACACATTCTTTATACAACCTATGACTCGCTTTACAGTATAATATCAAAAAAGCACTTAACAGATGGCAGTGTAAGACACCGAATAGTGTTAAGTAATACTGTGTTAGAAATATTTGATCTAGATCTAAGTCTTGATCATTAGTTAACTTGAATTTCAGGTCTCTGATATCTAAACACTACAAAAACATTACTTTTTTTCAAAACATATTTTCAAAGCACTATATACATATCTTCCAGAATAGCACGGGAAGTGGTATTGTTAAATATCCTCCATACATGGTAGAATCCATTTCAACATAACTTGGCAAGAAAATAAAATCTTGGTATTCTATACCAAGTTCAAAAATAAAAGATAAAAAGACAATCCCACACGTACAGAGAAACTTAAAAAAGAAGATTCACAAACTTCCAATCATTCTCAGAATCTTATTTTATCAAGATAAACTAGGCAATCACCGCAGTGACATTAACACGTTACTAAATGACATCACACAAGGCGAAATTATAAACATAATTAAGAAAAACACTTCACCCGGACCAGACGGAATCCCTCACATAGCATTACAAAGAAGTCAACCAAGTTTATTCACATTACTTACTCAACTTTTCAACGCTTCACTAAAACTAGAATTTATTTCACAACAATGGAAAACAGCCTACATTATTTTAATTCCGATTCATCTGCAACAATTATAGACCCATAATCCTCACAACCACTATAGCCAAAATATGTGAAACTGTCCTATCCAAATGTCTTAATAAATAATTAAAAGATGCTAATCTCATTTGCAGATATCAGGCAGGTTTTAGATAACAGGTTTCAACCATAGATCAACTCGTGAGAAACGCTACAGATACACAAATTGCGTTAAATAAGGGATTCAGGGCAGCGGCCGTTTTTATGGATTTAACTAGCCCTTTCGATACTGTTTGCTATGACTGTCTCACTTATAAACTGTACTCACTTAACTTACCGACAACCATTATCTGCTGGATAATCAAACTTTTGACAAACAGAACCACAAAAATTAGATCAGGTGGCGAATAATACAAAAATTAAACGCACAAATACGGCTAAATATTTAGGAGTTATACTAGACCATAAACTCATTTTTTCGTTCACTTTCCGAATTAGTTTTTATTCGGAAAGAGGGATTCTGAAAATATTTGTCTCCGAATCTGACCTTTCCTTTACCAAGTGGCTGAATTAATGTAGTGTTGAAGGCCCAAAACTGTCTTAGAAAACTCAGAAGTGTCTTATTGTTCCTGCACAGAAAAATCATTTTGTTCTAAATCACTGAGGATCGCAGAGTCAACACACATATGATCATAATATTAAATAGTGTTTATCGATCACTAGAATTTAGGTTAATGCAATAACTGTAGATAGTAAAATCGAACATTCTATGTATACAACAAAAGAGGTTCACTCTTTTTCATGTTCTAATCATCACCATCGAATCCTGATTTGCTTTCCTACCAGGGATTTGCCAGGATTTTCAGTTTGGCGGAGTGTAAAGCCAACATTTGGGGTGTAAGTAGAGTTTTGCAGAGTTTCTATCGGTTTTACAGTAACATTTTTAAATTTTGGGGTGTTGGTAAATTTGGGAGGGTGACACCCTTGATTGGGGGAAAGGGGTCTAGCAGAATCACTGGTTAGTACTCTCACAGACAGGAAATTAAATTCATAAAAGCCTGTCTCTCTTGTGAAATAATTTAATTCACAACACAAAATATATTTTCCACAAGACATGGTTTATTTGCCGAACAACATCCTAAAGTCCTCTCACTACCTTTTTAATTGTTGTTGATTTGATCGCTATCCATTGTTGATTCCGACAGTTTAGCAAAGTTTCACATGGTGAAGAGCTTGCCCCATTCTTAGCATGGATTCACTTATTATCAAAATTTCTTTCAAAATGTTGCCATAACCATACTCCGTACTTTATATACCTTGTAATTAACTCTAAAATTATAATTTTAAAATAATTTAGTTTTTTTTCTACCCTGAAGGCCTATTGCATTAAATCGGGCTTAGTGCAACAAGTCTTCAAAGTTAAAATCAGTATTTTTTTCTTACATGTTTCTTCTTCAAATGCTTGTTAGTAACTTATTTAATCACTGAATTTGCAACACTGTGTCTAGCAATAAAATTATGAACATTATTATCAATTAATTTGGGTTCAAGAGATGAAAAGTAACACTTTCTTAGTATAACAATTAATATATAAAAATCTCATGAGTATGAATTTGGAAACGTAAAAAACTACGTCAGGAAAAGTGGTATTAAAAAGTTCTCTAATTCTCAACAGTGCACGAGAAAGAAACAAGTACAATGGTAAACAATTACTCTTATCGGCAGCCGTGTTAGTCAAAATAGCAAGTGTCATTCCCATGAGAGAATGTGATTCCGTTCTTTACTTCTGTACTGGCCAGTCTATCGAACGCCTTTCAGAAATCAAACGTCAGAAATTAACAAGAAATTCAAACAACGTGCGTCCATCCAGTCCTGAGACAATATAGGTACATAAAAACTGTAGAGACAGAAATCGCTTCAACAGGCATCTAAAAACTTTATTAAGTGACAAACACTAAATTTTAATCGACATGGACGTTCGAAAAGTGACCAAGGGACACTTAGAAATAATGAACAGAGAGGACACTTTTCAATAAGCGTAACTCACATATTATCGAGTAAATTATGCCTTTACGCATTAAGAATATCGGAGAGACATTTCAGACGTTGCTGAAACTATAAGTTATGTTTCAGTTCTAGGAATATTTGAATGACGAAATGCCGTAAAATTGTGCTGCGAAACTTCACACCTGAGAAAAGCGAAGGAAGAAGTTTTTGGTGAGAAACAGCATTGTTGTTGTTTCTTACCCTCTATATTCTCCTGATTTAGCACTATGAAATTTGTTAATCTTTCCTTGAATATAAGTGAAGATTATAGATTTATCGTCGATTTTCAGGGACAGTTCCCTAAATAAAACTGACTGTTTCTGTCCCCGATTTCCAGAAAATGTAAAATTACAATAATGTATCTCGAACAATAATGCCTTAAGCCTCAGGAAATATTTTGCCAGTTACATGGAGAAACACACGTACCTGAAAACTATCGGGTGCCAAACCTCAAAGACATTCCGCATAATTAGCTTAAAAAAATATTTTTGAACTATTGTTGTTTAATGACAGCAATGTTGAAATGGAGATATTTTCTCTCGTGAACTACGTATTGACGGAGGGAGACTCGCATATGCCGCAAGTGTCGAGCTGTCAATTCAGTTGGTAGTGTTGGCTTAGTAATCAGAAATTCTTGGGAATAATCCCAGCGGCCGCGCATCCTGAGAGAGATTTTTCACAGGTTTTTCTTGTCGGGAGTCATTCCAGGCAAATGTCAGGATGGTACTTACAAACTAGGACCTGGTCGATTACCTTCCAACATCTTCTCCCCCATTTTAGCCCAACCTGAGATACTTAAGGCCATAAATAAATTAAATTTACATGTAAAATAGGTCCATACAGGTAATATTAACAGTGAAAACAAGTTTTAATGTGTGAACAAATTAAAGAGAACCTGAGCTACTAAAGAAGATCCATTCCAGTGAGAATTATGTATCATCAAAAAACATCGATGACCATGTAAATAATATAGGCATTTGAAAATCATTTCTAATGTAAAATTATGTGCTAGTACAACATTTGTAGTAGTTGGAATGCATAGGTTGATAATATATTAAAAAATGTACGTGTTTCCGAAAAGACAGTGGGGAAAATGGTTACTTTACAGACAACACATCTGCATTCGACACAGCTCCAGGCAAACCAATTCTTCACCTGCACACGTAATCTGAGAAGAAAGTGCAGTCTACCACGTATTTAAACTATGAAGTCTACCATGAAGATACCTGGCTGAAATAAGATTCCGACTTAAGGCATGTGTCCTTAACATTAAGTACATAGTTTCAGGCTTTAGTCCATTCACTTTTAATCAAAAAGAACATTTTTTCCCGGTAATTCTATCTGTAAGACCTCGTTTGTCCGCTATAGGGCGTTAAAGTTTGGAACAAGGGGGAGATAGCGGCTGCAATGGCTCCCGCAATTTCGGTTTGAACAGGCATTAATTACTCAAAATATCTACATGAACGTACCTGACAGTGCTGACAAAGACTGCAAAGCCACAATACCGTGTAACAAATAGCTTGCCAGATATAGGCTAGTATTTGTCTTCACAAATGTAAGAGAGGGTTTTCCACAAAGTGAGTAAAACAGAAGAGAGAATCACAATAGACAAATGGAACCGAAACTGCGGGAGCCATTGCAGCGACTGCCCCGGCTGTCTTCCACTTGGTCTAAACTTTGACGCCTTCTAGAGGACAAACTAGGTCTTACACGGTTCAATTACTTTGTATACATTATTAGCATCGGGGTACAGATACATATGCAAAGTCTTATCAAAAAATTCCTGTTCGCACCCAAGTGCTTCCCTTGAGAGTGGAGGTATATCTGTAGCATTCCACAGCTGAAAACGTATCACCGGATCATTCGGTTCAAGTTTTTGGACTATGTCGCCGGGTCTAAGCTTGGGACCCGGTCTGAGCCGGTGACCCAATTTTGAGCCGGTGATTCGGAAGGTAAAATAGGTATTTAATTCTCTCCTTATTATACACTTTTGCGTTTTGACACTGTTTGTTCCAGGGGCGATTGGGACCGCGAGTGTTACCGCCCAGAACATGAAGTATACGACACCGAAAACTTTCTAACAACAGTAATAAAATGTGGAAATTCGTCTCATGTCTCCGGAAATAAATAAAAATACCTCCAGAGGCTAGTCTGTTAGAATTTTGTGTTTGAAGTATAATCATTAAAATCTTTCAAAACTACCAAAAATGAAGTTCCCGTACACAAGCTTACTTCCCAAGTAATCACACACATTCCAATATTGATAGATTGAAACCATACGAATAATACTAAATCACAGTGTCAAAATTGGGCCTCCGGGTCAATCGGATTAAGATGCGATTCTAGTTATTTGTGTCAAGAGTGGGTCAATCGTGTCATTCAAGTCTAGTTTCGGACCGGGTCACCTACATTTGGGTCAGGCCAGGTCACAGAAGGTGACCCTGATTTCAGCTCTGTAGCATACAGCACCCATGATTGATAGGGCTGTAAAATTAACCCTTTCGCTGAAGATGCCTATCGAAGGACAAAGAAAGTCAAGAGAAGATCGGGGGAATATCCAAAGTTTCGTTTGCTTTAAGCGAGGTTAGGAGACAAACAATAAAAAGTGGAGAAGCTGAAGAGATTTTACACAGAATTCGTTATTTGTAACAGAGTCATAAACACTGGTTGTGATGATGTGAAATTGTCCCCCAGCTTCCGGAGAGAGGAGTGGTTTCCTCTTTGCTAGTGTATCAAATTATTAATTGGGAATCCGGATACTATCCGAAAATCAGGATGGTTGGGTTATATGTGAAAATCACTTAAAGAATACTTTACTGTATTGTAAAACTGCATGTACTATATTAAAAGAACATAAGTTACATATAACCTACTATATGTAAGCACAAAAAAGTATTTTGTAAACAAATAAAACTGAGAAATGTATGTACTGAATTATATTTCAACATAAAAAACTAGAAAAGAACTAAATAATTAATTTCTAAACTATCTGAAAACTCGATCCGGATATTTGAAGTTCGTTTTATTGAAGCTGTACTGTATATTGAATTATAATTGTTATTTTCAATACCTATTCTTCCTACAACACAAATAAAGCTACCGAATGTAGTAAGTGTAAACGACAATTCGTGTCGGTCTTATGAAACTCCGTGGAAAGGGAACAACATTATCAGGGTGTGCAAAATTAGAGAATTGAGGCTTCTGAAATCGTATTTTCAATACTACTAAAAGGTATATCGCGCACCAATTTCTTACCCACGAAAGTATCCATGGGGAAAATTTACTCTTAAAATCCGTTGTGAATCCTTTCCTCGGTGTGCTGTTTCTTTAACATTGATAGAGGAGGGGTTTGAAACTTAACCAACTTCGGTATTTCAATGAATTGGCGGGATTTCGTAGCAGAAAACGGTAATTTTTGTACAGCGTGACAGGAATTTGTTTTCAAGAAAACTGACACTGCTGATTGCAAGTATTCTTGTAACGACATATTATTACATTTACTGAAAAATTAGTGAAAAAATATCAATTTGAAACAAGTCTCTCGAATACACCAACTATCCTTAACGAAAATCTGGGTTTCCTGAATATTTTCCTTAAGTACACAAGTTAACCACGAAGTTATCCACCAATTATGAAAATGAATATCACATTTATCAACAAGTAGCCTTAAGCTTTGTTAGCAACTTACATGGAAAAGCATTAGAAATGTCGAAAATAGTAGTACGAAGTCAAGAAAATAAAAATGTTCAAAACTACTTTCAAAATACAATTAAAATGCATTATTGTGGCACCTGGCTTTGTATTATTGTTATTTATTCATCAATGTTTTATAATCACCTACTATAATAGAGGAGAGACATCTTTTGGCTTCATAAATAAACTAAAGGCAATGCAATATAGTTGTCTGCTAATCCTGATAAACGACGTTCATGTCGTCTCACATATTCTAGCTGGACAACTTTTATCATAATTCTAAAATTCTTAATGTGCTGTCCGTGCAGAAACAGCTTCAGTCCCTTACTTTTAACAAGATGGAGATGTCCATGGTTTGTTTGCTAGTGAAGGGAACATTATATATCTAAGAAATGAAAATATTTCAATGCTCTGCTGCTGAGATACAAGACGATAGTCCATGCGGAAAGGTTCTCAGTCCGGAACTGAAGCCCTTTTTGCATGAAGCGTCATGATTTTCGTTTTGAGAAGGCTGCGAAACAAAATAATCATCCACCAATAGTTGTTTCTGTTTGCTATCAACTGTTTGAAAAATTCAGCAGCATTATCAAATTCTTGGCTCATAAATGACGCATCTACAAATCCGCAATTTACTTCCTTCGCACCCAGAAGGGTTCCGACCCAACTTCAGCATTTCTGACCAGCTACTCCGCCTTACAAACCAAATAACCATCCACTACAATACATCCCTCACGTCCTACCTTACTTCGTCGATCTTGATAAAGCATTTGATTTTAAAAAATCTGGCACCGAGCACTTCTATAAGCTAAAATTCTTACAACTTTCCTTATCCAATCTCCGCTTCATTTTCAACTTCATCTCCACCCTAATTGCCTACATTAGTATCAACAATAGTCTTCCTCATCCAAGTTTTCTTCATTGTGGTGTTCCCCAGGGATTCGCCTTATCCCTACTCTTATAACTATTATATATTGCATATCTCCCTCCACTTCCTCTAAACATACAAATGTTTTAATATATGTAGACGACACAGCCTTTCTCGCACTAAGTAATTCTATACAACACATCAATAGAACAATGAACGAATCAATAAACGTATTCACATCGTGGTTAAGTAAGTGGGTACTTACAATTAATTCGCGTAAAACACAACCCCCCTTCCTACTAGAAAATGATCTCAAGTCCGACGAGATATCGCTAAACTGAACCTGACAGTCCTATATGAAAACCTTAAACCCATTAAAAGAGTAACTTACTTAGATATTACCTTCGATGAACCCGCCTGGCGTCCCCACCTACAAACTGTCATTCGTAAAGCCAAGAACAGAATAAACCTACTCAAACGACTACCAGGAACAACTTGTTACTTTAAGTTAAACACCGTTCTTAATAGATACGAAGCGTTCTTACGACCAGTTCTGACCTACGGATAAACAGCATGGATTAACGCAACACATGCCAAAAATATATTTAAAAAAAAAACACTTGAAATCCTGGAAAGATACGTCATTCGCATTGTCTATAGATTTAAACTACCTAGTCCAACACAAGAGCTCTACGATAGAATAACTTTTTCCACATTTACTCTATCACCTGGAATCACTGAGACATAAGTACACCCGTAAACGTCTCGATACAGAAGTACCGAACATCCAATTTCTACCGACATTATCCGCACACCATTAGAACACGACAGATAGTACACTGAAAATACAAAATACACCAATTTCTACACTTCTTACAATTAACCACTATACGCTTCCACTCAGAGGCGGCGTTTGGGGGTGGCAACTAAGCAACCGCCACAGGCCCCACGCTTAGGGAGGTCCCGCGTTCCCAGTTGATATTTTTCTTACTCAATGATATAAAAGTTGATTTGTAATAAAAAGTTTACAAATAAACTAGTTTGTATAGTTTCCATGCGAAATGTAATGTGAAATGGAAATGAATAAAGAAGCACTTGTAATTAGCAATGCAGTTTTTAAAATATATTGTACTTTCTTTAAATAAATTACGTCGGATTTTTTTTTCATAAGAAACCGTTGTTCATTAAAAAAGAGAATATTTAGTAATAAATTTAGGGTTAGGAATGAAAGGAAGAAGTGAGAGGAAGCATTTAGGGGGAAGTTGCTTACTGCTTTATCGGCTTTAGATGTAACATTTCGGCGCTCAGCGATTTTTACTTGTACTTTGGCCCCGCGGGGTCATTATTGCCCTAGGCCCCGCGCTCACCTAACGCCGCCTCTGCTTCCACTCGACCACCCAGATGAATCATTCACCTCACAATTTCGTCAACTCAATCACCCTTATTATATTTCGCAGTCATCTATAGCACAGCGATCATTTTGAACGAACAGGGCTCATTTGTACACATAGTCTAGAGCAGCCCCTAGGCTAGAAGTCTTTCATTCATTTGTATTTAATGCTTCAAAGTGTTGTGACGTCAATAGCACCTCGCATTCATAATTTCACCAGCCATTACATTATCATCTACTCAATATCTCTACCATTTATATGATTATAAGGAAAGCTCATAATAGTCTATGATAATTAGGATATGAAATAAAGTTTAAAATAAAATAAAAAGACTTAGACCATCCACCTTTTTGAATTTGAATATTTTAAAGGCCTTTAGGCAACTTTGGATCAGGTCGAATGCATGGTGATGGTAGATTTGGTGGAAAAAAGATAGTGGGAGGAAATGGGTTGATCCCGGAAAAACCCACACGCACGTTGTTTGCCCACCACAAACTCACATAATATGAGCCGGAGTAGAACCGCAGACCCCACGCACCAGAGGTGAGAGCTCAACTACTTAGCCACCACGCTGCTTCTTCTTCTTCGCTTTGTTTTACACTAAAACATTAAAGCATGGTTGTAGACAACAAAAATTTCAGAATCTAAAGTCCGCAAAATGTCATAGTTTCCGTAGCAAGCTACAAAATCTATTGATAGTTACATTAGTATGCTGTCATTTAATTAAATAAAAAAAAACTTACCACAACGATATATTCAGCTGTAACGAAATTTATCCTTTTATTATGTCTTCTTGGAAATACGTTTAAAGGAAATAAAAAATACATCTCTATGGTTGAAATTATTCTTTTCCTATATCAAACCTGTAATAAAATTTTAAACACTAATCCTTATTTTAATTATTAAAGATGTACTATCGCCTACAAAAATAAGTACACATAGATTTCACGCTCGAAACATATGCATCCCCCAATGCCATCTAAGTTTAATGAGTTGCATAACCATAGGGGAACTCAAATAGCGTTATGCATGTTTATGACAAATTGAGGGAAGTAAGGAACGGGTAGACAGCACAGGATTATCCTTATGCATCATCATAGGGACAGAGGTGAGTGTCTTTACATTTAAACTTGAATTTAAAATTTTATTTATGGCCTTTCGGCATCTAATTTTCCTTTAATCAACAGCGGCGATTACCAAAAGGGGTGGAAAATAATTATCAGTTTGAAACTAATTCTAGGTGTCTTCATAGTCTAGCTATTAAAAGAGGAAAATTATAGTCGCAATCATTTCATCAAGCCGTCTGCCTGTCTCCAAAAAATAAGTCTCAGGAATCACGAGGCGCAGAGAGGTAGTTAGGGTGTCGTTTGAAAGGTCTTGCCAACCTATTATATAAGATCCATTTTTTTTTAATTTGCTTCAATTCTGTTAAACCTATCTGGATCAAAATTGGCATAGTCATTATTCGGCACGGTAGATAATTACTGTAACTATCAGTCTCCAAGTACCCGAGCTATCAGTGTTTCCAACCTATTTTCTTCAAAATACAATTTTTCACCATTATCTTATACGTAACAAAACCAAACTTGGCATAAACATTATTCGACACCACAGAAAATTGATAATGTGGGTGTCTCCATAAGCATCCCAGTTGTCAAAATTCCACCATATCGTATAGGTGAATGTTGGGATTGTCCATTCTCATTCACATTTGTCCTTCACCCTTCTCGGTCCTGAAACAGGAACCTGCAGATTGAAAGAGTGACAAGCTTACATATCAAACTCGTATTGATGTATTTGTAAAACACACGCACACACATGCTAACTCATCTATCTATATGTCTGTAGATAGATAGATATTTGGTTGGCCTTAATTTCTCAAAGTTCTAATCTTACAGATCTTCCAATTTTGATTGGTTCCAATTATGCCCAAACCTAGTTGAAAACAAAATCAATTTAAGTTCATAAAACTAAAACGTGCCACAACTACCGGATGTTAAATGCAGAACATAACATTTATTACCACTATCAACATGCACGGCAGTGCATGAGCCAAGTTCTTCACGTCAGAAAACGTTAGCACTGCCAGAAGCATGTTATACAGGAACAAGAGTTTATGGCAAAATCGACGATTTGGGGGCCCCGTAAGAAAAAAGATGTTAAAGATAGGAATATGAGCTTTTGCCGTTAAGGAGATATGGTAAATATGTGCAGATGTACAAAATTTCATATTCGTATCTCAAACTATGTTCTAGTTGTGGACCCCTGAAATTGCACATTTTAGGCTAACTGACTCACTCACTCACTCACTCACTGACTGACTCACTCATCATATTGTTTAGGGTGTTTGGAGTAAGCTAGAAACATGAAATTTGGTATGAAGGTAGAGGATGATAAGTAGATAAAGGAAAAATTCCGACATTTTGAAAAGGTTGCCATCTTGGATTCAAAATGGCCACCAAACCTAAAATTTCAAAGAATACACAGCCTAAACGGCTAAAGATAGAACAGTGAAATTTGGTATGAAACTACATCATTGGTAGCAAATTAAGAAAACTTTTTAAAAATTTGAAAAAGTCGCCATTTTAGATTTAAAATGGCCGCCAACCCTAAACTTTTAAAGAATACACAGCCTAAACGGCTGCCACTAGAATAATGAAATTTAGTTTGACAGTACAACATTATTTGTAGATTATGAAAATGTTACAAAATATCTCTAAAGACGCCATCTTGGATCCAAAATGGCGGGCGTCATAAATCCATTTTCCAACTGCTTGAGCCAGAGATAGGAAATTTGGCATAATGATGTATTATCAAGAGTAGTTTAGGAAAACATAACAACGTTTTAAAAAATTCACCATCTTTGATTCAAAATGGCAGCTGAAATACCATTTTTCACATCGTTCGAGATAGAGAAATGAAATTTGGTATGACAGTGTATCATCACGAGTATGTCACGAAAATATAAGAAAACGTTAAAAATGTGTCCATCTTTTATCCAAAATGCCCGCCTAAGCCCCACTTTATAATGACTGAAGCTAGAGAAACGAAATTTGGTATGAAGGTGTACCATTACGAGTAGGTTAGAATAAATTCGGCTCGTCTCCCCTACTAGGTTACAGTTCCCAGCTGGAGCCTGATTGCGATAAAGGAGTGCGCCCCAGCGAGGCCATCTTGGAATTCTGGGGGCAGCGCCCCAATGAGGCGAAGCGAGTATATACATTACACAAGTGTAAAAAGCTGCGAAATACGAGCAAAAGCACCAGGGGTGCAAACTGTCCAGTCAACTCCTTCAACCTTAAAAAGTGGTGAAATGGAATATGGATGAGCCTAGTTTCTCGCGCCAACTTCCAATACTCCTGCGTGTCCCACCAAGTTTTACTCGTCACAAACGTTAGCACTGCCAGGAGCATGTTATACAGGCAGAATGTGGAAGTTTCCCCATTCGGACGCAGCGCTCTGGAGTATGAGGGAATATCTGCATCATGTGGCGCAGTGCACTGCAGATTCTGGTTGTGATAAAAAGACGCAGTTCCTCCAAACTCCTCAAGTTCGATGCGCGGCCTGCCGTGGGATTCTTGGCGCAGCGACGCGAGCGAATCGAGGGGAGTATCAACACGTACGGCAGTGCATGCAGCCGAGTTCCGCGTGTCACAAAACGTCAGCATGCTATACAGGAACAAGAGTTTATTGCGAAATCAGCGATTTTGAGGTTCTGTAAGAAAAAAGATGTTAAAAATTGAAATATGAAATTTCGAAGTATGACGGTATATCATCACTAGTAGATTACAAAATATCTGCAAAGACATCATTTTGAATCCAAAATGGCTGACTTCATGATCCATTTTCCAGACCGTTTGAACTAGAGATACGAAATTTGGCATAAAAGTGTATTAACAAGCGTAGTTTAGGAATAATTTACATTTTTGAAAAAGTTGTTAACTTGGATCAAAATGGCCGCACAAAAACTTTTTCCACACCATTCGAGCTATAGAAACGAAATCTGGTATGAAGGTGTACCATCACAAGTAGGTAACGGCAATGTAAGAAAACTTTTTAAAAATCGCTTTCTTTAATTCAACATAGCCGCCCAAATACCATTTTCCAAACCACTGAAGCTAGAGAAACGAAATTTGGTATGAAGGTGTACCATCACGAAAATGTTTCAATAAATGGATCAAACCACCGCTATGAGCGTGCAGCCCCCGAGGCGATATGGGAAAAGGTCTGCACAGCATGGGGCGCTGTCCCCAGAAAGTCTGATCACAATAAAAGGGGCGTAACCCTAAAAATTTGAAGTTGGGGCGCACACGGAATTCTGGGGCAGCACACCCAGCGAGGCGAACCTAGTATATATATACACGTATAAAAAGCTGTGAAATCCGAGCAAAACATCAGGTGATGTTCGAGCCTTAGGGTTGGTGGTGGTGGATTTTAGGGCCGCCAGCAGGAAGCAAATTTGCTGTATCATCAGAAGTAGGTTGCAATAAATATGGCAAAGATTCCCTGTGTTTCAATAAATATCTCATTCCCACGGGTGGTGGGTATGGGAAAAAATCTGCAACATGGAAGCACAGTGTCCTGGAGAGTGGTTACGATAAAGGGGCGTAAGTACCCAAAAACTCGAAGTTAAGGCCGCAGCCAGCTACGGGGGGCGAGGACCTAAACGAGGCCGAGAGAGCGAGTATATATATTATACACCTACAAAAGCTGTGAAATCCGAACAAAAACACCAGAGGTGCAAAAAGTGGAGCCAAGTTCTT
>JAGDQP010030442.1:0-12919 GCA_022664845.1 Lepisma saccharinum | reverse complement strand
GTAATCTAAATTAGTAATATGGTCTATATGATTCATATTCTTGTGGGTATAGAGATATGACATCAATATGGCCATCCTATAATGCAATCTCTTATAGGACGTTGATCAATTTCCAGTAAATATACCCAAGTTTGGTACAAAATGGAAGCAGATGGAGGGAAATTTTAGTCAGCATAGGAAAAAATGGTGACAATTCGGTGAGAGAGAAAAAATGGAATTAAGTTATAGACACTGAGGTATTTTACTCACGTGCTAAGATAATGCGAATGCCAAGGGACATGAATGATGAAGACATCATGAAATTTGAATTAGCAGCAGCACCGCAATTAAAATGGTGATATTCGAATCGCGGAAGATTGCACTGAAAGTAGAATCATCTTACCGCGTTCTTGGTAGTGGAGGAAATAATGGTCATGCCATATTCATTGATGGTTGTGCAGTAATGTGTACGATCTATGGCAAAAAACATGGGACTGTTCGTTCATATCTGAACGGATTTGAAAGCTACATATGGAAAAGACTGAAAAGACGCTGACGTTTGACCGATACTTCGATTTCAGTCCCAAAAGTGAAACACGTTTATTAAGGGGCAGTTCTTCTGTATCACGTCATTACATATTTACATTAGACATCCCTTTGCCAGCACAATAGGTCATCCTGTCTGTAGAGTCTAACGTGTAATAAACAACAACTTAATTGACATGTTATGCAAACACCTCGCAGAGAAACTATCTCATACAAGAAGTAAGCTGGTCATAACATCATTCAATCCAATACCAACTCAAGTACACAACAGAGTGGTGTCTCAATGAGAAGATCTCGAGACTCATTATGAAGAAGCGGATGTAATTCTAAATTCACAGGCAATCACGATAGCCATGGTGGGTGAGATGTTACGGTAGTTTCAGATGACACACACATTTCTGCTTTTGATGCACCATTGTGCACTTAATAAGTGAAAGCGTGCTTGCATATTGGATGCTGCACAAGCCCAAAGAACATCGATAGATACAAAAGCATATGTGGAAGAACTATTGCTATTGCGGATTAATTACTGGCCGCGCACGCTCTATCCGGATGTGATACAGTTGCAGAATTATTTGGCAAGGGAAAGTTTAAAGTTACTTACATCCGGAAATAAACTGAATAAGCTTGGTGACAAAAATGCGTGTATCGACGAATTAATTCTTGAAGCAACACGATTCATAGGATTATGTTGTGGTATAAAGAATATTACTTGCATGACGCAAGTTCGGTTCCAAGTTCGAAAAATATATATATATATATCTGGTAAGAATGTGTCACCCATGCCCAAACTTAGGACTCTTCCACCAACAACTGAAGCATGTTGGAAAAATGTGAAACGAGCACATTACCAAGCACGTAAGATAAGATAAAATGAATTGTATGGGCGGTAACAGTGGCTTACGCCCTTCCCGAACCAAGCACGTGTTTGGAAGGAAGTTTTAACAAAGAATCCTCCCTGATGTGAATCTAACGCACTACGGTTAGACTACGCGTGAATTTTCGAAATCATTTATAACAACATCGTTGCCATGAGGTACGGATGTAGCGCCAGAGGATGTTTTACAGATGATCAGTTGTACTGTATTGCAGACAGGATGTGTCTTACACAGTGTAAATGTGCAACTGCTAATCTTCCATGTACAAAGACAACTTCAAAGAGTAGGACGGAAGATGAGGATATAGAGACATAATCACTTGATTTCCTTCCAAGTATAATTTTTTTATATATTAAAGCTTTTAGATTATGAATATTAAGAATAAATAGTCACTGCGAGGAAGCCATAAGGTCGACTATACTGCACTCATTTAGATCAACTCCAGCAATCAACTTGGGTATATTTAATGTAAATTGATCAACGACATAATAAAACGACCATATTGATGCTGTCTTACACTCAAGGATGTGAAAAGTCTACCGGAAAAGTGATGGCAATAATTTTCTTGGATTAGGAAGGAACTGTGGACCAGAATGTCTTGCCACCAAATACAACGAATAAGCGGACTATTATTGATGTGTTTCTTTTGACAAAGCAGACATCGAAGATGTCCGTACGAAACGTCCACACCCTCATCAAAATGGTTAGAAAATCCACTATGATAAACTCATTCCCATGTAGTGCAGCAAGTCTTCCTCTTGGTTAAAAATATATTAAAACAGTTTCACAATCTCGATACAATTCTAATTAAGTTTCCTGTGACTATTTCCTTTTCCAAACTCAGAAAAAAACAGCGAGGACGTAGGTTTACATGAACGTAGAGGTAGTTAAAGCTTCAGAAACACTCTGAAAGAAAAAAAAGAAAAATGGCTTCCAGCTCATCTTTGAAGATTGGAAGCGAAGTATAGAAAGAAATATTTTACCCCAAAGTGCTTATTTCGAATAGAACCACAGTGATATTTTGTGCAGGTTAGTAAATATCCTGTTTCCTATTGAATTGGAATTTAGTTTGTTTTTTGGTCTTTAGGCAACTTTGGCTTAGGGTCGGATGAATGATGATGAGATGAATTGGTACAATGAAGAAAGTAGGAGGAAACGGGACAAGCCCGAGAAAGCCTACGCACACTGTGTTTGTCCACCACAAAGTCCACATAGCATGAGCAGGATCGAACCGACTACCCCTAGCGCCAGGTATGTTTTCTATTGAACGAGGCTCATAATTAAATACGTTGTATATGGCATCAAATGGAGTTTAAGTATAATGGGACATATTATAATAATTATTATTTATTTATTGAAAATAACATTAAAAGATGGGAAGTTAATAAAAGTATCGGTAATAATAAAATGTTAAAAAAAAACACAACATATTTTTCGGATTTCTGCATGAAAAATACACATGAAAGTTACGTATTTTAATTATTATAGAAATGAATTTCTAAAGACTTGCAGACAAATGTACTCATTGAAATATATCTTCCATTTCTGAACTTTCACCACATAATAAAAACTCAAATTTACGTATATTCCTGATTTGTAAACAATATTTCAGCCTTCTACCACCAGATCTGCTAACAAATGACAGACTTTTATGGACTTGCCTGTCGCTGGAACGGGATTCTAGCATTACATTCACATTGCATAGCCCATGCTTAAATTAAACAAACATAAAAGGATCCGTACCTGCATAGATCCTAAAGGCTTCAGGTCATTATCGTCTTCATCGCTATCACATGACACATTCCCTTGACTCAAATAATGCGTACTAAATGCAATGTGGTCTTGGAAGGCATTTATCCATTTCTAAGAGTAGAGATAAAAGCGAAAAATAGAATAATAATAAATAAAATTCAGACACGAGAAACAATATCAAACATATTTAAGAATTTGATTCAAATATTGTTGAGAGATCTCAGTACCTACGCTACGTACGTGTGTGTGTGTTTTCATATTTTTAATGATACTGGGCAAATGACAATAATGAAATTTTGGAAAGGGGTCCCAATAATACTTGTGAATGTGTATCAAATTAACTACCTGACATTTTCACATTGTTTATTTTAGCTGAGAAATTGGAATATCCGTAACTGATGACGTCATACGCCTCCCCCATTACGGGTATTGTAATTTCTCAGCTAAAATAAACAATGTGAAAATGTGAGGTAATCCATTTCATACACATTCACAAGTATTACTGGGACCGCTTTCGATATTTCGTTATTGCGTGGCATTTGTCCAGTATCTTTAAAAATATGAAAACAAACAAACTAACTAACACACGAAAACACACACAAGCGCGCAAGCAAGCAGCGTAGATACTGAAGCCTCTTAATGCACTCAAGCAACATGTGATGCAAATAAATATTCATCACACGAAGTACTGAGGTATATCTACATTCAAAATAACAAAAACTTTCATGCTCCATAAAGTATTATTTATTTCCCTTGGTATGAAAATTATATATTAACCTTTCCACTGTTCCAACTTAATATTGTGAGCACGACTCAAGTATAACATTAATCTATATAAATAAAAGTGAATGTATGTTTATTTGAGCTCTATACAAATCTACATGTGTGCATCGATTTCCACCAAATTTTGCACACGTGTTCCTTGGGTCCCGGAATAGAGTATAAGTATATTTTAATTCACAGAAATTGAAGTGTGACCAACTTAAAAAAAAAGTAGTAATTGATAACAATTATACCATTATTAAAAACAATGAAAAAATACATTGTTTACAAGTTTAATCTACTACAACAATGAAATAAATAAACAAATATTTTTAAAGGTTTTTATTCAAAGTTAGATTAATAAATTGTTGTAACGTAAATCTTATGTACAAAAATACGTAATGTATGGATAACTAATACTACTACTATTAATAATAGTATTTATTTGTAGCAGTAGTTGTAGTAATATTATTATTAGTAATAGTAGTAGTATCAGTATTATTAGTAGTTTTACAGAATTAGTATTTGTAGTATTATAACTATTAATGGTGCCAACGTATTTTACTCACCCCAAACCAACGGGCGGGTTCTTTAACGAGTTGGTAAGCTTCTATGCACGGGACCTACAGTTTTTGGTAAAGGGGGCTCCGAAACACTCCGTTCAATAGACCCCGGCTATTGTTGTTGTTATAGCATTAGTAGTAGTAGTAGTAGCAGGATTGTAGTAGTACAAATGCCAGTGTTGTCAACATTTCTTTATTCATCCCGCTCCAACGGGCAGGAAAGCAGCTAGTAACAAAATACTTGTTATCTTCAGATGGGTTCGAATTTAGTTGGCATGAACTGTTATTTCTTAGAAGTATAATGAAACATAGTTTAAGGCAGCGATCGTAGCTTAGTGGGAAAGTTTTGGTTTCTCTTTCTGGAGGACACGAACACGGACTCTAACAAAGAGTCATGAAAGTCAATTTGAAGCCTTTGAAATGAAGACATGGAGAAGAATGGAAAAAAATTGGCCGGACATCCATGATACTGAACAGAACCGGCACGAGATAACCAATACTTGAAAGAGTAAAAAGAAGAAAACTGAATAGGACTGGTAAAGATGATGATGATGTTCTTAAGGATCGGACCTACAGTTTAACGTGGGCTTTGAGTCACTTGTATTCCCACAGAGACACCTTAATTATAAGGCAGCGAGCGTTACCACTCACCCACACGGGACGCAAGTAAATTGAAAAAAACCATAAAAGGATATATACAGAGTCTTAACAACAAGTGTAACCTTAGCTTATTGTACCCTTGCACTTGTTATAGTTGTAATGTATTTGCTATTGAATTTATTTATGGGGTTTAAGAAACTTTGGTGGGATAGGGAAGGGGAGAGAATACTGGAGGAAGTTGGCCAGGGCTCAGTTTGAAGGTACCACCCTGCCATTTGCCTGGTGTGACCGAGGAAAAAACTGTCAGAATGGGCGATTGCTGGGATTGATAAGTCAACGCCATAGCAAGTGAACTACGACAGCTAGAGTTGTATTGTGTTGTAAATTTTGGTAAACTATATTTTATATGGCCCAGTCTAGTTACTTTTGACTTCAGCCCGTTACTATTCGACCCTATACACCTAGTTAAAATCCACAAAAATCCATGGCCCGATTCGAACCCGCGACCTTCGAGTCGTTGGCCTAAAGCCTTAGACCGCACGGCCATCCAGTCAGCATTGTCTTGTGTTGAGTTATATCAGGTAGTATTCTACTGTAGTTATTAATTTTGTAGTTACTGGTGTCTCGTATAATAATCTATGTCATAATATTCTAAGCTTACGGATTTAACCTGCATAATATACTCTGTTTGAACATAATTAATACGGACATTCTGTTATATTCAAAGATACTTAAATTAAGTATTGAACAAAACGAAGATTATATCTTATTAGTATGACTATAATCTTACTATTATGCCTTATCAAGTTACATTACGTTATCTCTTAGCATTTAAGTGACAGATATTAGCAAAATGTCTCTTATATTGGAAATATAGAAAGGAGCAATAACTGATGGAACATATGAGGTCAGATATTAAATTCCATCGCTCATATGTTCGAAACGAACCACAAAAACCTACAACGCACAGATTGCACTCAGAATACAGAACGAGTTGTACCTGTCTGCTAATAGGCCCAGTCTCTCCACAGTTGAGGACACTTAATCGATGGACTGTACTGTCCGAAAAATGTATTATAAACGTAGAATCATCACAATCCAATGGAACTATCCGAGCATCGTCCAGGTATTTGAAATCTTTTCTTTTCACTCCTGTACTTGCGTCGGCCCTTGTGTTAAAATAGGTCATAACACCTCTCTCTAAAACAACCTGCAAGAAAAGTTTTATACAATGAAAACATATCTAATACGAAAAAAAAAAATGGCATGTACGTTATTGGTTACATTAAGACAATAAAAATGATGGAATAGACTTTCTATAATTCCATGGTACGCACAGAAACTGTAACAATCAAATTACACTTGTTACTTACGTGTTACTGTCTCCCAAGTCGTGTCAAAATTACATTATTATACGTTTCGATCTACACTAAAATAGTTTTCAGTAATTTTTACACGTGTAAGTGGTAAAGAAGGCAGAAATCAAGGTGATATGAAATTTACACCAGGTATATGAACTGTTGCCAGGCGCTAGAATTACAAGGTAACTATTTTGAGTTTGGTAAGTTATTAGTTTGGTGTGCTGTTGTGTCTATTTTCTTTTCAATAAAAAAAAAAAATTACGCATTAAAATTACGTATCAAAGTTACTGATGAAATTAACGTGCACTAATAAACGCATACTACATACGCATTAAAGTAATAATTCATATATCTAGAGACTTAATCTCATTATCGGTGAAGAGCAGACAGCATTACATGTGGTTGAATAGATAGTAGAATAACTACTAGTAGATAGTAAATAAGAGGACCTTCCGCTTTCATCACAATAGTAATTATGATGATGATCTAATGGGCGCCTATAAGCATTTGAATTTGACTCCAATTGTAATAAGTTTCTTAATAGTCAAACTATAGCCAAAAGTAGTATTTTGGCTGATTTCATTCTTTTGCAAAAAAGAAAATATTGGCAAAATTAAGAGATTTTGTGACACTTTTATATATTTAATTTAGCAACTCATAGGTATTTTACACACCACATCACCCTTTAGCAATATTTTTTTACTTTGAATATGTCACAGGAGACTCAACGACATATTAAAAGAGGGAAGTGTTTGAACGACGCGTTGCTATTAAAATCTTCTCTTCTGTGCTTTCACCAGAGCAAGAAGCGATATTATGTTTTCATCTTTGCATACAACTTTCATTTCGTGCACATCATTGGGGATTATTACATTCATTTACGGTCTTTAGGCATCTATGGCTCAGGCCGGGATAGGAATGGAGTTGACCAGGGTCTAAGTTGAAGGTGCTCCCGTTATTTGCGTGGGTAACTGAGAAAAACACTGGAAAACCCTCAGTTAGAACAACTGAGCTACGGCAGCTCGGTACTTTTCATATAATATACTCCATGGAGTTATCTACGACATATTCTACGAAGACAGTATTACAGCGATGTGACCAGTATAAAATTTGTATGCAAAAAAGAAAACACGATGTCTCTCCTTGCTTAGGTAAAAGCACAATATTTCAGGTTTGAAACTGCGCGCTGTAACACTTTTTTCTTTCAGTATGCCATGGCGTCACCTGTAACATATATTCGAAGTAAACAAGCTAAGTAATGGTTTTATTATAGACAAAACGGAAGCGCTCCCGTATAAATCCAAATGTTCTTGTAACATTATCTAGAAGAAAGAGTTAAAGTCACAGTTTTTCCTTTGTTTCAGACCATAAGGAATCCAATGGTGTATAGTTCATCTCTATGTGACTTATAGTTAATAAGATCTAGGAGGACAAAGGGAAATTACTAAGCGAATGCCAAGAGTCAAAGTCATAGACTTTCCTCCAACGTTTCAGGCCATGATTAACATAACGGTGTATAGCTCATCTCTGCTTGACTTGTAGTTACTCAGATCTAGCAGGGGCACAAATGAAAAATACTAAGCGACTGAAAACGACCTGTCAGTTTTAAAATCAAAGTGATAGCTTTCCCCATCGTTTCACACTATGGCGAATATAACTGTATATAGCTTATCTCTGTGTGACTTGTAGTTACTGAGATCTAGGGGGGACAAAGAAATATACAGATGGAGAATACTAAGCTATTGAAAAGTATCTGCCAATTTTAGAGTCAAAGTTATAGCTTATTCCACCGTTTGGGACCATTACGAAGCCAATGGTGTATGGCACATCACTGCCGGGTTTGTAGTTCCTGAGATCTAGCAAAGGCACAAATGGAGAATACTACGTGATTGAAAAGGACCTGTCAGTTTTAGAATCAAACTCATATTTTCTCCCACCGTTTGAGATCATAACGAATCCAACGGTGTATGGCTCATCTCTGTCGGGCTTGTATTTACTGAGATCTAAGGGGGTACAAAAAGGGTACGTAAAATATACGGTTAAAATGGAGAAAACTAAACAAATGACAAATGAAAAGAACCTGTCAGTTTTAGAGTCAAAGTCATAATTTTCCCCACCGTTTGAGATAATGACGAATCCAACGGTGTATGGCTCATCTCTATGTCGGACTTGTACTTGCTGAGATCCAAGGGAGGGGACGGACAGACAGACAGAACAAACCCTATATCTTCCCTTATTCACTGATGTTCATACGGGTGTGCTAAAAATTGATGATCTAAAACAATCTGTATAAAATTTGTATGCAAAATCAACGAACAAATGAAGTTAATGAAAAAACAAGTGTCACAAATTGTCAAACTTTGCAACAATTTTGTAATTTAAAGTGGGGGAAATGAAAACACATGCACATATCACTAAGTATGAAAAGTAATCGACCTTCGACTAGATTTTGACATGTAAGAAATTTAATAGCAAGGAAATTCTGGATCCAAATTCAAATGCTCATCCTTTCTTTTAAACTCAAAGTGGCATCTGTATTCATTTGAAATTAAACGCTTATTAAATCGGAATGGGTTGAAAATAGCCGTTACTTAATTGGTACATAAATGAAACATTTATCAAGAGGAAAGGAGAAAATAGAGGAGGAATGAGCATGGACCGAGACAGTCTGAACTGTCATACTGAAACCTGTCCAGATATTTTACTCTTTAGAGCATCGAAGAAACACGTATAGAAAAATGAAGCTGTCGATATAAACAGAAAGGGTATGAAAAACTGCACAAAGACTAATTAAATTTTAAGTATCCACGCCTATCGTCAGCCGCGCACAATCCCGTATCGATAGGTAGTTGTTATAAACTGAAGCTTCGCGGTAGCATTTTTTTATTTTTATTTTCTACGAGAGACTACCACGAAAAATAGATAAAACATTGCAATACCTATTTTAACATCAACACACGGAATAAAACTTTGAAACAAAGAGTTTCTTAGCCTCATTTTTGTGTGCATATTGTGAAAGAAGGAACAGATAGAATTTTAGCAATATTCTGGTGTGAATGAGATACCAGGGAAACCTAAGATGAACAGAAGGGTTTGAAACTGAACTGTGCCAGGTCTCCAGAGAGCTGATCCATAGACGGTGACCTTCAATATTAGATAACGGTAAAGCAAGTAAGAAAGATAAAACAAACTCTTACTTACATATAAAGGCTTCCAACCTAAAAACCTTGACCGTTTTAGAAGTTGTCCTTCAAATCGGGCAACAGATTTCTGAAGTTTTCTAATGGGTGGAACAGATAAAACCTGATGCATTTGCGAACCACGAGCTAAATCCAGAGCAGTCTGACCTGTAAGAATTAACATTGTATTACTAGAAAGCACAGAATAATAGTCTTGAAATACATAGTAAGCAGTCTTACAAACGAAAAATCACACACGTTGGAGGTGAACATCAACAGTAATGTACTTATTATTCTAGGATCTTTATGATAAGCTACGGACAAATTGATCTCTTTGTAAAACGATATTGCTTAAGGATGATTAAGGGTGAAGCGAACTGAGATTTAAATATTATGTACGATCTACTCACTGATTTGGTTGACACACGCATGGAGAAGTATCAACCAGTAGCATTCAACAACTGCTTTCTAGCATCAACAGAAAAATGTGCATCAACTCCAAACTCAAATATGGTGTACATACTTGGTCCTTCACCAAAAGGGAATAAAACCAAGAAGTAATGGAAAGGAGCACGTTAAATGTGAATCGAGAGACAATAATGTTGACTTACGGAAATGATCAAAGTCAATGATATACCCCAAAAGAAGCAACATGGAATACTAGGACATAGTTTTTAACCTGATATTTTAAAAATGTTAGGGATTTTGCGAAAAAAATCGTGCAGAAATTTTGAAATTTTATTTAGCAAAACCTGAGATTGCTTTACCTAGCATTTTTAAGGAACAATAATAATAATAATTTACCTATAATAATCGATTATTATTAAATCTACGTGTCACACGAAAATTACCATGCCGTGTTTGAAACGTGAAGAAATCGTGAATAAGAGGAACTGTAGGGAGTTAATTTATCTTCCGTTTACTACAGCAATAACAGAAATTGTTTAGTAATATTACGATAAATACCTGTGCGTAATCGTAGCCTATGTATGGACGTATGAAAAGGAAAGAAATAAGGCATGACTTAACTCACTAAAATCATGTCTTATTTTTTTTTATAAACCATAAACAGCATCCTAATGTCTGTAAATCACAGTATAATAATAATAATCAAAACAGAAAGCCTATTACTTATGGAGCAGAAAAAACTAAACAAGAACAAAAATATATTTACCATTTAAACTGAGGGCCCCAATGACATACTGAAGTGCGTGTAGTAAAAAGGAAGGTTATAGCCATAATTTGCACTTTGTTGTAAGTCTCGGAAGAGAAGGTGAAGAACATGGTGAATATCCGAGATGTAAATAAAATCCGCGTAGGATACGTCAAAATTCACCGAAATGCATATAAGTTTACAAGTACCACACAGAGCGATTATTATATCACACACTGAAAAAGGTATAGTAAATCGAGGCAGCTGAAATCAGTTTCCCTCTATCTGCTTTCGTGTTGACGCTAGTCTGCGTCAGAGACTGGGTACATTTGTTTGAAATGAATTGTATTAATGGCCTTTAGGCATCTAAGGCTCAGGCCGGGATAGGGGAGGGGCAAGGATGCTGGAAGTTGTCGGCCAGGTCCTTTGTTGAAGGTGCCATCCCGGCATTTCCCTGGTGTGACTGAGGAAAAGCCTGGAAAAACTTCAGTAAGGATGGTCGGCCGCTGAGACTGAATGTTATGCCAACGCTCTACCACTGAGTTACGGAGGCTTGGTGAGACTGGGTACATGTAGAGCGCTGAGATACCACAGGAGAAAGATGTAGCATCACCAGATTGTAAACGACCTGATAAATCGAGGTCTCTGAACCCAGATCTGGTTAGTTTTTATTTGCTTCATTTAGGCGCTAGCCTATATAACAGACAGACGGACACGCTTTCTCTGTGAAGAACTTTTATATTTAGGAACTCTATGGCTTAGCAGCAGGTGAATTCCCACATGGAAAATGAAAGGGCTTAATTGAAACACACGACCTACCTTCCATTTTCTCTTATATTGTATTATGTTAGAAAATCAACTAGTGTTGATTCTTTGCAGTTCGAGTGAAGGGAACCGAAACAGAACTTCATATAGTGTGATCAAGTGCTGGTCTCGTAAAGCAATTTTAAGAGGGGTTAAGAATAAGTTCTGTCTTACAACTTGAGAAGCTCTCCTTCTCTCATAAATTCTCTTTAGCATTTCTGCGAAAATAATCTAGCGTAAGTTAAACCTTGAATACAAGTCATGAGAAGATCAGAAGACAGCTGGAGAAAGCTGTGAACTAAATGGACACAATTAGAACGACGGAGAAAAGAGGTAAGCCAAGGAGAAAGTGGCACCATGAACATCAACTTCACGATCATATAAGACGCTCTTGGCCAAAACTAACGGAGGCCTCTGCCCAAAGTGGGCTACTTATGGCTAACAAGACGTTACGTACACGCGAAGTTTCACAGTATACTGTACTTCAATAAATCTATCTATGATACTTCAATAACCGACACCACTGCTAATGAATCAATTGTATTCGCCAATAGGAACATTTTCTGGACCTTAGGCTGTCCACAAGATGTTTTGTATACATATCTCCCACCGATAATTGCACCTATTACTGACATTCCAAAGTGTGCTTACTCTATGAGTATATTCTCTCTTTATCTTTACCTATATTCAGAGTACCTATGAAAAGTGAAAATTGCAGGAAAACAGACTAGTCAAGAAAATAACATCTCGCACATTTGAGATCTTCACTGTGCTTTCGATAAACTAAGGTACGTAAGAGACAACATTTCTTCAAACATTTGAGAAATTAATTTTGATATTGACAAAAGTTTCCACATAAAATGCATCTCTCAAGACTATTCTAAAAAGAATATAAAAGAAATTACTTTCAGAATACTACCCTTCAAGCCCAATAATCAAAATTAATATGTATGCAAACTACGTGAAGCTGAAATATTCCCTGGATTTATCTACAGAATTCCGTGTCAGGGTATAGCCCTGTAAAATGACCAGGGCATTTCTATTTCCCTGACCCTATTGTATATGCACTAGAATGAAGATGAAATAAATACGTATACAATATACGCTAGAGACACCACGCAGGTGTTAACGGAGCCTCTTCGAAGTAGAAGGGAAATATTAATATTGCATAGTCACTGAAATTATAAGTTTACCTTCAATTACACAGTAAATACAATCTTCAACTCGTTTCCTGTCAAAAGTAACTGATAAAAGAATAACTGCCGAGGATAAAGAGATGGTGTTTGTTCGATATTTTCGTTCTACTTGATCCACTGATTCTAATGAACAACCGATTGCGAGT